>NQII01002460.1:234520-256521 GCA_002778355.1 Clitarchus hookeri | reverse complement strand
CGCAGCCCCCTGCTCATAGATGGCTCTCCACGTCCACGTTCGGTCAACCGACTCACGAAAAATTACTTTTTCCCAAAACTTTTGATATCTCTTAAAGCATAGGAGGGAATTGGATGCTGCATAGAACATTTATTATCTTCGTTAAACAGTTCTAATGAAATTTTTTTTCTTTGATAAATATAAAGTTTTTAATGGGGAAACAGCAGCTTGGATTTTACGTATTTATTTATTGAAAAACTAAATGATAAAAACGCTTATTAGTATTTCTCTGTTATAGATAGATATACGCTATCGCGGAGTTTTTTTAGGTCTTTTTATTTTACACAATTCTTTACTACATTATATTGTTTCATCTTTAATGGTTTAGACAGCGTATTGCAAGAGAGCGCACTGGCGGCAAACTTTTTCCAACTTGATTCACTATTATAGTCACTGCTTATTCCTTATGTTACTTTACGTAACAAAGTATATACTAAAACCTAGCCAGATAAAATAGCTATGAATATAAAAAAACACGTAAATCATATAAGTGGTTCTCGGGTGATAAGCGCACTAACAGACAGACAGACAGAGAGACGTTGAGTTTTATAATATGTAAAGATAAGTTACTAGATATTTACATTACTTAGATGCTTACAGTTCAGGGACGATACCTAATCATCTCACCTGTCCTACAGTTTATCACTGATTGAATACATCTCATTAATGTGTCCGCAATCTTTATAAATTTGCAAAGCAATCAAAAATCTCAGTTTATAAACGAGTTCATTCTGGTCTTCGGGAAATATATAGCAAGTATTCTTGTCTTCTGCCTTCGTTAGGCTACATGTCGCAGCAAACTTGATGGTGAGATGTGTGAGTACATTGAGTAAATCACCACTGTCTTCATCGCAAATACTGTCCTCATTTTCTTCTTCAACACCTTTATCTTTTTCTGCACATAAATTACTTGCTTCTTTGTCAGCACAGGCATAAGCGAGTATCATTTTCTTGGCAGTTGGAGTCTCGTTGGCAACATTATTATTCACAGCTGTTGGCACTACATTATCATTTTGAAACTCGTAAATTTTATGTGCCAATTTAGCAAGTGTATATTTTTCTTCAAGATCATACCAAGTTCATCCCAGGGTCAAAGTCACCTAAAGTCAACGTCACGGACATACAACATGACTAACACCCCGAGGTCGTTGACCTGCTTCACGCTTCTTTAAAAATTATAGATAGATTTGCCCCATTTAAATTACGTTGGGCCTATAGCCCCATAATCATAATATTTCGATTGCCATTAATATTGTAAACCGTAGAACGTGATGTGAATCTTGCATTGCTATCCCAACAAGAGCTGCAAGAAGTGCGCCTTCTTGTTAAACAAACGCCATTTTTGCTGACTGACTGATGTATCCTGTTTCGCCTGGCTGTCAAATTTCATGTGTTGTTCTCCGGGAGATGACGAATTTAGGCTATAGTGTGGCATCATATTCAATGCGTTTGATAACTGAAGGAAGACTGAGCAGAATTATCAATCACACATCGGCAGATCATAAAAGATGATGTGCGTTAAGCACTTAACTGAAAAATAAATCACTAATACAGTTCCCATGCGAAGCCAGCGAACATGTACAAGAGGTAAGAAGAATTTAGATTTATAATTATGCCAAACGGACGGAATCGGATGATCGAACTCACAAACCCAAGAGGAAGGAACCGAATCACAGAGGAACAAATGTACATTACAAGTACTGGGATATAACAACATAGAAGCAAGATAATGTGTAAAGAAATACGTCCCCGACAATCCATATATGCCTTCTGGTTTTGAAACGTCATGTGCTCATATTCTTTTAAACTACATTAAAATTTTAGTACTGCAGATGTCATTTTAATTCCATATTTCAGGATCGGTTTCTCTGGATGNCTTTTAAACTACATTAAAATTTTAGTACTGCAGATGTCATTTTAATTCCATATTTCAGGATCGGTTTCTCTGGATGCGTTTGATGTTTCTTTTTACGAGGAGAGCATTCCTCGTACTTCTATGTAAAACGAATAAAAAAAACTTTTGAATTCCGAACGTTTGTGTTAGTTTTCTTCAACATCAAGACGTCGTCGCAGTGACTTATACAGTCAAGCGAAATAAGGTTTTCACTCATCGTGTGGAAGAGAAGAAATTAAAAATCCATGTTCAAAACTTAACTTTCTATTGCCATGAATATTAACTACCTTCAATGAATGATTTAATGCACAAATAGTTTAAACAATAATCATTAATTAAATTTATATTTTATGTGCAATATCCATGCTGTGTTTTTAAGGACACGGCGTCAGGCAGATTCTATTTCGTGAGCTGCATTTTCAAATACAACGCTTTCATCTAGTTTAACATATGTGTTATATTTATTTATACATGGTTAGTGTAATTACAAAGCCTAGATCGATCATGCTCATTAAGAGACATACTTATAATGAGGCCTACTTGGACCGATGATCTATTCTGCCACAAGAAGAACACTTAGTCTTAATTTTGAGAAACATTTTTTTGGCTTTTATTAAAATAACTAATGAAACTGTCGTACGTTTTACTTACAACATTACTGCAGTATCTTCAGACATACATTGTGGAGATTGCTTCACGCATTTATGTTTTGTGGACATGTTTCAACGACGATGTTCTCGTGTATTAACTTAGGCCTACTATATATTAGCCAGCATAAAATTAGTTTTACTTTATGTTAACGCAACACTGATACATATTGGGACGTTTATGTCATTTCAGAGGTAACTAACACTTTGTGTAAAGTATCATGAACCTAGGTTAAATAATATAGGTATAGTCAATTTATGAACACTTAAAACTTTTCTGAAGGCCTGCTAAAATTCTTTCAGACTATTCCTCCGCCTCATGCAAACAAAGCTTAACAAATTTTATAAAACTGTACCAAAGAGACGAGGCATTGCATGTGCGCACTCACTTTAATAATATTTTATAAAAGAACTATTCGTTACGAGGCATTACTAACACACCTATTTTCTCTCTGTTTTCATTCATATTAATTATACAAGAAATATTATCATTAAGAGATAAATAAGGATTAAAAGTTTAGTTTGAACAAAATTAAGATAATTACTTTAATGTTAATACAAATATTAAATGCTTTGGACACAAACCATATTTAGGAATCAACATAACACGTCTTACATGGGATGATATTTCAGAGGATTGATTAAAAAAGTGTGAAGATGCTGCGAATAGACTACAAAAAATATTTTCCTTCTAAGGATATATAATTAGTAATTAATCCCTCGATTTTAGGCCCAAAAAAACATAATCTTCTAATGAAGTTTCTGAAACTGCAGTTGAGTGTTAAAAATAGTAGCAGCATTCCGGCGCATGAGCTCCTGTAAATATAAATTACTGCCATTGGTTTTACAATGAGATACGGGTTTGGCAAACACGCCACTTATTACTGAAAGTATATTAAAGTGTAAATGGAAATTGTACAAAAGTTTCCTTGAACTTGTGAAACACACTACGAAGCCTCGGTGTGTCAGGTTAAGTCCATTTTTGCATTAGTTTGACGGAGTCAAAGAGTTGTCCTTGCTCTTTTTCATATTCAATAACCAGACATACCATGGCTTGCTTGCTGACACGAGAAATATATCTTCAGTTATCTGTAAAACAAACAAATTCAAAATAATTTTTTTTTCTTATATTTATACCGCACATGTTGCATTTAAATGTTAAGCGTCCCAGTATCCCTTATTGATTAAGTTCATATTTCACAACACTTAATCGTAGTAACTATTTCGGTGTGTTTAGTGAATACTAAGCAACCACACTTGACTGTATATTATATTCGAGAGTTTCAGTACTGTGAGTTGACATGTTTGTGTGGGCATAGAACGTGACCTATCCACGCTGTATGAACACTACACAACAGGCGGCATAAAATCGGGCCTGGTGGCCAATGGGAGCAAATTCCTCCTTAATGGCAAGGAGATCCGCCTGATGACAGGCACCATCCACTACTTCAGGGTCCACCCGGACTACTGGAGGGATCGGCTGAGGAAGTTGCGAGCCGCTGGTTTCGTCGGCGTTGAGACGTGAGTTCGTTTTCGCTCAGCGTTATATAAGCTTGAATAAAACGTTCTCAACTATGTGAGTGCGAATAAAGGTACATTTTTTTAAAGCACTAATAAAATACTAAAAATAAACATTTTTTCTTGATAAAATATGTAAACGGTAATGGCGTCTGGATCTTTGCAAATCAACTCATCTGTAATGAAAACGTGATTTTCCACTCATAACATTTCGCCCTTTCCTTCTCTGTATAGCTACAGATGGGGATAATTACGTCAATAGGGGCGGTATTTTCTGCAGGGTTTTTAAGGCCGTATGTACGACGTTCCAGTAAACAGACCTGTAATGGGTGTAAGACATCAAGGCGCGATTGAGGTGTATTTAGCCTGTTGTCAAGGTCAGGCATTGATCTCTAGTGTGTGATCCCTTACCTTCTGGGAGTCTATTGTAGTCTATTCTAGTCTATTAACGAGGTGTATCTGGTTTGCGGACATACAGTCTGCTATTTCATTTTCCTGTTCAACGTGAAAATATTACTTTTACCCTAACTGTACTAGTTTGTGACACTTGTAATGTCTACTTGATGATCACTAGCGGCAGATAAAAAACACCCCGTAGTAATTAAATTGCAGGAGTATACAGGAAAAAAGATTTGGTGGTACACATGTGTTCTGTTTTTCGGGCTATTTCTCATGGTTGTTTGTAGATCCACAATTTTTTAATCTGTTAGATACCTTGATATATCTTGTTTTTTGGTCGTCAGTCAGCAACGTCACTTGTCAATGGTTTACAAGAACAAAATTGTTAATTTTAGAACACTTTGGTCTATGTGCTTTCTAATATATTCTCCAACTAGAATACCTTTGGAATTACTGCTCATAATCTCATTGGCAATTTTACTGAATTATTAAAGAACTACCTTTATAAAATTGTATTAAATATGAATACATAGATGTCTATTTGGTAAATAAATATATAAGAATTTTTTTTTAAGGTTTTGAAAATAAATATTTTAAGTAGATGCATTCATCTGCTGATTCAGTTTACATCAGTTTTANCTTTTAAACTACATTAAAATTTTAGTACTGCAGATGTCATTTTAATTCCATATTTCAGGATCGGTTTCTCTGGATGTGTTTGATGTTTCTTTTTACGAGGAGAGCATTCCTCGTACTTCTATGTAAAACGAATAACAAAAACTTTTGAATTCCGAACGTGTGTTAGTTTTCTTCAACATCAAGACGTCGTCGCAGTGACTTATACAGTAAAGCGAAATAAGGTTTTCACTCAGCGTGTGGAAGAGAAGAAATTAAAAATCCATGTTCAAAACTTAACTTTCTATTGCCATGAATATTAACTACCTTCAATGAATGATTTAATGCACAAATAGTTTAAACAATAATCATTAATTAAATTTATATTTTATGTGCAATATCCATGCTGTGTTTTTAAGGACACGGCGTCAGGCAGATTCTATTTCGTGAGCTGCATTTTCAAATACAACGCTTTCATCTAGTTTAACATATGTGTTATATTTATTTATACATGGTTAGTGTAATTACAAAGCCTAGATCGATCATGCTCATTAAGAAACATACTTATAATGAGGCCTACTTGGACTGATGATCTATTCTGCCACAAGAAGAACACTTAGTCTTAATTTTGAGAAACATTTTTTTGGCTTTTATTAAAATAANGTTTAACATATGTGTTATATTTATTTATACATGGTTAGTGTAATTACAAAGCCTAGATCGATCATGCTCATTAAGAGACATACTTATAATGAGGCCTACTTGGACCGATGATCTATTCTGCCACAAGAAGAACACTTAGTCTTAATTTTGAGAAACATTTTTTTGGCTTTTATTAAAATAANCGATGATCTATTCTGCCACAAGAAGAACACTTAGTCTTAATTTTGAGAAACATTTTTTTGGCTTTTATTAAAATAACTAATGAAACTGTCGTACGTTTTACTTACAACATTACTGCAGTATCTTCAGACATACATTGTGGAGATTGCTTCACGCATTTATGTTTTGTGGACATGTTTCAACGACGATGTTCTCGTGTATTAACTTAGGCCTACTATATATTAGCCAGCATAAAATTAGTTTTACTTTATGTTAACGCAACACTGATACATATTGGNTAACTTAGGCCTACTATATATTAGCCAGCATAAAATTAGTTTTACTTTATGTTAACGCAACACTGATACATATTGGAACGTTTATGTCATTTCAGAGGCAACTAACACTATGTGTAAAGTATCATGAACCTAGGTTAAATAATATAGGTATAGTCAATTCATAAACATTTAAAACTTTTCTGAAGGCCGCTAAAATTCTTTCAGACTTTTCCTCCGCCTCATGCAAACAAACCTTAACAAATTTTATAAAACTGTATCAAAGAGACAAGGCATTGCATTTGTGCTCTCAGAGCAATAATATTTTATAAAAGAACTATTCGTTACGAGGCATTACTAACACACCTATTTTCTCTCTGTTTTCATTCATATTAATTATAAAAGAAATGTTATCATTAAGAGATAAATAAGGATTAAAAGTTTAGTTTAAACAAAATTAAGATAATTACTTTAATGTTAATACAAATATTAAATGCTTTGGACACACACCATATTTAGGAATCAACATAACACGTCTTACATGGGCTGATATTTCAGAGGATTGATTAAAAAAGTGTGAAGATGCTGCGAATAGACTACAAAAAATATTTTCCTTCTAAGGAGATATAATTAGTAATTAATCCCTCGATTTTAGGCCCAAAAAAACATAATCTTCTAATGAAGTTTCTGAAACTGCAGTCGAGTGTTAAAAATAGTAGCAGCATTCCGGTGCATGAGCTCCTGTAAATATAAATTACTGCCATTGTTTTTACAATGAGATATGGGATTTGGCAAACACGCCACTTTTTACTGAAAGTATATTAAAGTGTAAATGGAAATTGTACAAAAGTTTCCTTGAACTTGTGAAACACACTACGAAGCCTCGGTGTGTCAGGTTAAGTCCATTTTTGCATTAGTTTGACGGAGTCAAAGAGTAGTCTTTGTTCTTTTTCATATTCAATAACCAGATATGCCATGGCTTGCTTGCTGACAAGAGAAATATATCTTCAGTTATCTGTAAAACAAACAAATTCAAAATAATTTTTTTTTTCTTATATTTATACCGCACATGTTGCATTTAAATGTTAAGCGTCCCAGTATTGATTAAGTTCATATTTCACAACACTTAATCGTAGTAACTATTTCGGTGTGTTTATTGAATACTAAGCAACCACACTTGACTGTATATTATATTGGAGAGTTTCAGTACTGTGAGTTGACATGTTTGTGTGGGCATAGAACGTGACCTATCCACGCTGTATGAACACTACACAACAGGCGGCATAAAATCGGGCCTGGTGGCCAATGGGAGCAAATTCCTCCTTAATGGCAAGGAGATCCGCCTGATGACAGGCACCATCCACTACTTCAGGGTCCACCCGGACTACTGGAGGGATCGGCTGAGGAAGTTGCGAGCCGCTGGTTTCGTCGGCGTTGAGACGTGAGTTCATTTTCGCTCAGCGTTATATAAGCTTGAATAAAACGTTCTCAACTATGTGAGTGCGAATAAAGGTACATTTTTTCTAAGCACTAATAAAATACTAAAAATAAACATTTTTTCTTGATAAAATATGTAAACGGCAATGGCGTCTGGATCTTTGCAAATAAACTCATCTGTAATGAAAACGTGATTTTCCACTCATAACATTTCGCCCTATCCTTCTCTGTATAGCTACAGATGGGGATAATTACGTCAATAGGGGCGGTATTTTCTGCAGGGTTTTTAAGGCCGTATGTACGACGTTCCAGTAAACAGACCTGTAATGGGTGTAAGACATCAAGGCGCGATTGAGGTGTATTTAGCCTGTTGTCAAGGTCAGGCATTGATCTCTAGTGTGTGATCCCTTACCTTCTGGGAGTCTATTGTAGTCTATTATAGTCTATTAACGAGGTGTATCTGGTTTGCGGACATGCAGTCTGCTATTTCATTTTCCTGTTCAACGTGAAAATATTACTTTTACCCTAACTGTACTAGTTTGTGACAATTGTAATGTCTACTTGATGATCACTAGCGGCAGATAAAAAACACCCCGTAGTAATTAAATTGCAGGAGTATACAGGAAAAAAGATTTGGTGGTACACATGTGTTCTGTTATTCGGGCTATTTCTCATGGTTGTTTGTAGATCCACAATTTTTTAATCTGTTAGATACCTTGATATATCTTGTTTTTTGGTCGTCAGTCAGCAACGTCACTTGTCAATGGTTTACAAGAACAAAATTGTTAATTTTAGAACACTTTGGTCTATGTGCTTTCTAATATATTCTCCAACTAGAATACCTTTGGAATTACTGCTCATAATCTCATTGGCAATTTTACTGAATCGTTAAAGAACTACCTTTATAAAATTGTATTAAATATGAATACATAGATGTCTATTTGGTAAATAAATATATAAGAATTTTTTTTTTAAGGTTTTGAAAATAAATATTTTAAGTAGATGCATTCATCTGCTGATTCAGTTTACATCAGTTTTATATATATATATATATATATATATATATGTTTGTGGGTGTGTAAACCTCGTAGAAATTTGTCTAACCATGTGCTTTAGGAAGTATAAGTAAGCGGCACTGAACTGAAAATGCATAAATCATATAATTTTTTGTAGGTACATTCCATGGAACTTGCATGAACCAGAAATCAACGTTTTTGATTTTGGAAATGGTGGAAACGATTTTTCGCCCTTCCTGAATGTGACCAAATACCTTAAAATGGCCCAGGAGGAAGACCTGGTGGTGATTTTGAGGCCTGGACCTTTCATAAATGCTGAATGGGAGAACGGCGGACTACCTGCGTAAGGCTAAATGTAACATATTTCCTAATCATATTAAGACAGTCCAAGTGCATTGTTATCATCACTTTAAGGTTCTACGCTTCTGCCAACATTTGCATTCTGCACGAGTTGAATAGTTGTATGTGATAATGGTGCTCCCCAAGATACAAGTTAGTTACATGAAACGGGATACTGTACCTATATTATAAAAGTCACCAAATAAATTACATAGGCTCAGTTCACAATTATGACCTTACCCTACCACAATGGCATCGGGATACGTTGCTGTGAATGAGCACTGATGAAAGCTGTAGCTATCGAAAAACCTACACTGGTAATTATAAACATTTTTATATTATTTTGTACCCATTTACACGATAGAGATAAAAATTTCCCCTCCCGAATTGGCATCTGCTGTCTCACTNCATAGGCTCAGTTCACAATTATGACCTTACCCTACCACAATGGCATCGGGATACGTTGCTGTGAATGAGCACTGATGGAAGCTGTAGCTATCGAAAAACCTACACTGGTAATTATAAACATTTTAATATTATTTTGTACCCATTTACATGATAGAGATAAAAATTTCCCCTCCCGAATTGGCATCTGCTGTCTCACGGTATCTTTCGCTCCTGACCTAAAACTGCCACAGCTTAAGTCCGGTTAGTTACATGCTGTTGTGTTCAGCCTGGCANGGTATCTTTCGCTCCTGACCTAAAACTGCCACAGCTTAAGTCCGGTTAGTTACATGCTGCTGTGTTCAGCCTGGCACATTCTTTGGCTGAGCAATTAGCGGAGTCGGTATCAGTCCTGGCAATTGGGGCACAACAGTAAAGAGCATTCTGCCAGGATCTTGATCTCCAATGATGTCGATACCCCAGTTATTTTCTGCCTTCCTAGTTGATGTCAGGTAATGTTAGAGGTATTGAGGAACAGAAATTGATTGGAATACTTTCAGGGATTCCGCATGCCCCTGCTCTCAAGAGCATCCTCTCTGCCTTCTCAGTTAACTGTCATTGGTAGTCAGTAACTTGAAACTGTAATTCCACCTTCACCCATTGGGGCGATAAACTTTATATGGGGATCATATGAGTGGAGGGTTTAGTGTTCTGATCGACTTAATAACATGACTGATGCCAGAAACAGAACTAATGTCTTCCACACATCAAAATAGTAGCTACGTAAATTTGTTTCTAAATGTATGCCCTGCAAGTTTAATGTTCTAGGTATGATCTTATATACATACACTTTTTGGCCTGACTGAAGTAAAACTTCTGCATGTTGTACTCCCATGATACTCTGTCCATACGTTACCTTTGTTAATTATTGTAGGGCAAGGATTTAGTGCTGAGTTGGAGGATCCCTATGTATGTGGTAATTACTCAAAACCAGGATATGCATTATGAAAATCACCTATGCCTCAGTCATGTACCATATGCGGTTGTTCTATTCTACAATTGCTATTATTCCCATCAGTCACATTTCCCATGGGCAATTGGTTTCCCCAAATTCAGAATTTATGACTTTCTGGAATATGTACCCAACTACACGCCAGCAACTGTCGTACCAGAATCCTAAGAGGCAAGCCTTTCCAGAACAGTGATCAATCTGTCAGAATGTTTTTCCTCTCTATAAAGAGCATAATAGAGTCAGGCTGACTTTTAGCCTTCCGGGAATAGTTAGAACCACTGCACAGTCAAGTAACCCTCGTTCAACTCAGATGACTCTCTTCTCTGAGAAGGGTTGCGGATGTCGTAGTGGTTAGAGAGCTCGACTCCCACCAAGGCAAACCAAGATCGATTCCCGGCGGGGTCACTCCCGGATTTTCACACATGGGTATCGTTATGGACGATACCGCAGGTTGTCTCATTTACTCAGTGATCGTCCATTTTCGCCGCNATTTTCACACATGGGTATCGTTATGGACGATACCGCAGGTTGTCTCATTTACTCAGTGATCGTCCATTTTCGCCGCTGTTGCATTCCGGTGCTGCCTCATATATCAATATTGCTTCACCCTCATTGGCTCTGAAGGCCTCTTCGTTAACAGCCACGTAATCATTTTTACTCCATTATCTTTTCTGGGCATATTATTCAAGTCAGCTTGCGTATAGTTAAACTACAACTAGAAAAACCACTTCGATCAGGAAATTACCTGACTCCTANATTATTCAAGTCAGCTTGCGTATAGTTAAACTACAACTAGAAAAACCACTTCGATCAGGAAATTACCTGACTCCTATCTGACGGCAGAACGAAGCCCATTGTATTCCCACCTCCATTCTAATTGAGGCTCTTCTCACAATTTAAGACACTTCCATTATAATACTCACCATATCACTGACCTCATCACAACAAAAACTGCACAGACAATTGCCAGATTGTTCTGCCAGGCATTGCATGCTCAAGAGAGCTAATAGATCTCAAAGCCACATTTATGGGCCACAGACAGACAATAAAAGGATGTAGTTATCGTTTAATATAATATTTTTTTAAAGCTACGCATGTGAAAAGCATAATATTTTAAATAGTTTACTTGTAAGTAATCATAAAAATACTGATTTTTTATTTATTAGTGCTAAAAACTCGCAAATCGTACACCAACAGGGCGGTATCATAATAAATGATTTCAAGGCAATTACCAATTATGGCTGAAAAAATAAGAATAAAGTGGTATCTGTCTGTTATAACAGTTACACAGCACTGTATATACTAGCATTATTAATAAACCTATGTTAACACGAGAATATAATTGATGTGTGTGGCACAATGGCTTCTGGCGTCGGAGCTCAAAGCTGTCCATGCTCTGGCATCCTGGTCGGTCGGCGACCATCTTATCAATCATGTTAATGGCGGTGACCTTGACCATGACCTTTTACCTCTACCCTAGCGACTATTACCTTAAAAATGTCAAAAACTTTTAAAGAATAAAAATTTGTTTAAAGAATAATAAAAATTGCATAAAAATTATTTTAAAAATGTATTTTAAAAAACATTAAAAAAAATTATCAATTCTATAGGTTTTCCTGCACCACATCTAGCAGACGACTGACCCCTTCCAATCAATCACATTGTCTTAANATTTTCACACATGGGTATCGTTATGGACGATACCGCAGGTTGTCTCATTTACTCAGTGATCGTCCATTTTCGCCGCCGTTGCATTCCGGTGATGCCTCATATATCAATATTGCTTCACCCTCATTGGCTCTGAAGGCCTCTTCGTTAACAGCCACGTAATCATTTTTACTCCATTATCTTTTCTGGGCATATTATTCAAGTCAGCTTGCGTATAGTTAAACTACAACTAGAAATACCACTTCGATCAGGAAATTACCTGACTCCTCTCTGACGGCAGAACGAAGCCCATTGTATTCCCACCTCCATTCTAATTGAGGCTCTTCTCACAATTTAAGACACTTCCATTATAATACTCACCATATCACTGACCTCATCACAACAAAAACTGCACAGACAATTGCCAGATTGTTCTGCCAGGCATTGCATGCTCAAGAGAGCTAATAGATCTCAAAGCCACATTTATGGGCCACAGACAGACAATAAAAAGATGTAGTTATCGTTTAATATAATATTTTTTTTAAAGCTACGCATGTGAAAAGCATAATATTTTAAATAGTTTACTTGTAAGTAATCATAAAAATACTGATTTTTTATTTATTAGCGCTAAAAACTCGCAAATCGTACACCAACAGGGCGGTATCATAATAAATGATTTCAAGGCAATTACCAATTATGGCTGAAAAAATAAGAATAAAATGGTATCTGTCTGTTATAACAGTTACACAGCACTGTATATATTAGCATTATTAATAAACCTATGTTAACACGAGAATATAATTGATGTGTGTGGCACAATGGCTTCTGGCGTCGGAGCTCAAAGCTGTTCATGCTCTGGCATCCTGGTCGGTCGGCGACCATCTTATCAATCATGTTAATGGCGGTGACCTTGACCATGACCTTTTACCTCTACCCTAGCGACTATTACCTTGAAAATGTCAAAAACTTTTAAAGAATAAAAAATGTGTTTAAAGAATAATAAAAATTGCATAAAAATTATTTTAAAAATGTATTTTAAAAAACATTAAAAAAATTTATCAATTCTATAGGTTTTCCTGCACCACATCTAGCAGACGACTGACCCCTTCCAATCAATCACATTGTCTTAANTTTATCAATTCTATAGGTTTTCCTGCACCACATCTAGCAGACGACTGACCCCTTCCAATCAATCACATTGTCTTAACATCCCCCCTCACCATCACTATCCTTCCATTCAGCCATCATATGCACTTCAAATGCCATATTGGTTTTTCGTTTGTCATTTGTTTAAATTGCTGGAGGCTGCCATCTTGGGTTTAATTTTTTCATCACCTATTTGGTGCTAGTGTATTTATTATCAATTTCACCCCCAGGCAGTGCTAATTCCTCGACGTGGCCGCCAGGCGAGCTGTCGTTCTCTGTCACCTATGCTCGACACACAATCTTGGCTTTTTCGTTTGTCCTTTGTTTACACTGCTGAAGTTTGTCTCTCTCCTTCGTTCGACTACCATTTTGTTTTTTTCATTTGTCATTTGTTTACATCTCTGTATGTGGCCATTTTGGCTCCAAATTTTAAAGCATAGGTCATTCTAGTGTCTTATTTATCGATTAAGCCACCAGGTGGCAGCCATATTGGATAATTTTTTTAGTTCATATGTAGTATTAGTGTATTCACTGTCGATTTCGTCACCAGGCGAGCTGTCGATTTAGCCACCAGGTGGCTGTCATATTTGTTTATGTTTTTAAAGTCTAGGTGGTACTGTCAGCGCCCACCATATAGGAATCTATTTTCAACACCTAAGTGGTGATAATTTCTTGATTTAGCCACAAGGTGAACTGTCGGCTGTCATATATGTTTTTAGACATTGGAAAATCTGAAATTATCATCCAATAAAAATTCTATTATTCCAATGCATGATGTAGGATGTTGACTAGGTAATTATTAAATTTACTAAACCAATATATTTTTTATTTAAAATTTTTAACTAAGACCGATTTAGAAATGTTATTATTCATTTAATATTTATTCAAGTAACCTTGCAATTGGGTATTTATTCGGTTACCCCTACCACACCGCTATAATCCGGCCAATTATTCACTTTTGCTTAATCCCTTTATCACTACCGCTCTTGTTTTCAGCATTGTCCTCCAGAGCGCGCTAGTGTGGGCAAAGTTGCTAAAGGGATCAACGTCGCCACTCGTCGCAGTTTCTCGTCTGATGCGAGAGGTGACATATAGCTTTATCGCCCCTAACCTATTAGCATTCAGGCTGGTAAATTCGGATATTTCATTACATCAGATCGCAGACTATAATCAGGAATGCACGTAATATGCATATATTTTACAGCTAAATTAAAAATAAGTTCAAATTTGCAGTATCGGTTCAGACCACCTAGTTTCTGGAGGAATATATAACCTCATTATATAGTAATGGAATAGTATTTTTTTTTAAATTTATGTATCCACTAGTTACTACTNATAAGTTCAAATTTGCAGTATCGGTTCAGACCACCTAGTTTCTGGAGGAATATATAACCTCATTATATAGTAATGGATAGTATTTTTTTTTAAATTTATGTATTCACTAGTTACTACGAATCAAAGAATGTATGCTTGTTTTTTAAGCGATAGTAAAAATAACACAGTTTCTCATCCTTTATTCGTTTGGCCCATTTATTACTATATTATATTAATTATTTTGTAATGAATATGCATACATGCAGGATGTCCCGTTCTCTTCAGCTCCCACAATAACTCTGCATCGAGGTACTAAATGAAAAAGTGTTTCATACACAAATTATAAAACTGGAAAGGGGAAATAACACCGCTGGGGAGAAAGCCTTATAGCATTATTTTTTAGTGAGATACGAGTACTAATATCTGTTTTTTTAATGGAATCATGTATATATCGGTTAAAAGTTCAATGAATCTCGTGAAGACATATTTAACATGTGTAATTATTCAGAGTAGCGGCTTTTCTGTGAATAAAAGAAAAAATCACGGAAAGTGGTATATTTCCACTCTACTAATTACACAGAACATGAATTTACTAGGGGCATTAACGTATTGCCAATACTATAGTGGGGAGGGCTATGAAGATCAGGGAAATTGTGGGGTAAAATGACTAAAAATACACCCACAAAAAATACAAAAACACCTCAATTTAACATTTTTCCACCCAATTTCGTAATATGTGCCCACCTAAACTAACTGAACCTAACCCCACGATGAGCGAATCACTATTTTATATTTTTAATTTAACCTAGGATTGTAGGTTTTTAACCTAACCTAGGATTGTAAGGTTTTAATCTAACCTAAGATTGTAGGTTTTTAATCTAACCTGCGATTTTAGTCTAATATAGGATTTTAGGGTTTTAAAGTAACAGTAAAACACACCGGAAGTACACTGAGGTGACAAAAGTCATGGGATACCTCCTAATATCGTGTCGGACCTCCTTTTGCCTGGTGGAGTGCAGCAACTCGCCGTGGCATAGACTCAACAAGTCGTTGGCAGAAATATTGAGCCATGCTGCCTCTATATACGTCCATAATTGCGAAAGTTTTGCCGGTGCAGGAGTTTGTGCACGAGAACTGACTTCTCGATTATGTCCCATAAATGTTCGATGGGTTTCATGTCGGGCGATCTTGGTAGCCAAATCATTTGCTGGAATTGTCCAGAATGTTCTTCAAACCAATCGCGAACAGTTGTGGCCCGGTGACATGATGCATTGTCATCCATAAAGATTCCATCTTTGTTTGGGTACACGAAGTCCATGAATGGCTGCAAGTGGTCTCCAAGTAGCTGAACATAACACTTTCCAGTCAATGATCGGTTCAGTTGGACCAGAGAACCCAGTCCATTCCATGTAATAATAGCCCACACCATTATGGAGCCACCACCAGCTTGCACATATCCTTGTTGACAACTTGGGTCCATGGATTCATGGGGTCTGCACCACACTCGAACCCTACCATCAGCTCTTTCCAACTGAAATCGGGACTCATCTGACCAAGCCACGGTTTTCCAGTCGTCTAGGGTCCAACCGATATGGTCACGAGCCCAGGAGAGGCGCTGCAGGCGATGTCGTGCTGTTAGTAAAGGCACTCGAGTCGGTCTTCTGCTGGCATTGCCCAGTACAGCCAAAGTTCGCAGCACTGTTCTAACGGACACGCCCGTCTTACGTCCCACATTGATTCCTGCAGTTATTTCACGCAGTGTTGCTTGTCTGTTAACACTGACCATTCTGCGGACACATCGTTGGTCTCGGTCATTAAGTGCAGGTGGTCGGCCACTGCGTTGTCCATGGTGGGGGGTTATGCCTGAAATGAGGTATTTTCGGTACAATTGTGACACTGTGGATCTCGAAATGTTGATTTCCCTAACCATTTCCGAAATTGAGTGTCCCATGCGTCTAGCTCCAACTACCATTCCGCGTTCAAAGTCTGTTAATTCCCGTCGCGCGGCCATAATCACGTCAGTAACCTTTTCACATGAATCACTTGACTGCAAATGAAAGCCCAACCAATGCACTGCCCATTTATACATTTTGTATGCGATACTACTGCCATCTGTATATTTGCATATTGATATCCCATGACTTTTGTCACCTCTGTGTATATGAATTAACTCACCTAGGTAGGCCGCGGATACAATTACACTGTTCTCAGCCAACTCAACTGTCGTGCACCTTACCTCACTCGACAAAACAACATGATCTACTAAAACGTTCAACTAACACCTACCACATAGCCGATTATTACGCACAGAAGTACTCGTTCTTGCACCCTCCATTTGTAAATCACAAACCTTCGCACTGTCGGATTTGGACATGCGCAACACACACACNTACTCGTTCTTGCACCCTCCATTTGTAAATCACAAACCTTCGCACTGTCGGATTTGGACATGCGCAACACACACACGCCACTCGCCATGAACCACACTGCCTCGCATCTAAATTGCAACTAAAATACGGCGACGTCTACACATCCACAGCCAATAAGAAGACGGCGAGATGCGCATTTGTTGATGTTACTATGGCATTACTCCACCAAACATCATGGCANCCACAGCCAATAAGAAGACGGCGAGATGCGCATTTGTTGATGTTACTATGGCATTACTCCACCAAACATCATGGCATCCGACGTAAACAAAGCGGACGAATTGCTCGTACTTTTATCTATTTTATTTAGTACGTTGTACTTATTTTACCATAACGCCCTCCTCTATATTAAAAAGGTAATATGTGCAGAACCCATTTATGCTGCTTTTGTGGGTCAAGGACATTTCCTTCAGAAAAGCCGCTACTCTGAATAATTGCCTCAGCATGTACCGTAATGTACACTTTCATAATGTGAACATTAAATACTACACAGAAAGTTGGATTTCTACTGCCCGTTTGTCGTACTATCCATATGGGCACTGCGAGGGGTAGAACACACGCATTAGATGTTCAAAAGTGGTGAACAATGGCAGTAATACACAAGTTCAGTGGCTGGATGAATGGCAACACTGATTCCTCCAGTGTTACCTGCTGAAGAGCATTACAAGCACGCACACCGTAACACCGGACATGCTGACAAGAGTGTGTAACGAGTTTAATTATCGCGTAGATGTCGTTCAAGCCACTCGTGGTGGTCACATTGAACATTTATGAATGTATGGTAAACAAACTTCCCGGTTCCACGGTTCATTTGATTGGCCAATCAAGGTTGTAGGTTGTTTGTTTTGATATTATAGACCTTTAAAGTTGGGGTATTCTTTTATACTCATCCTNGGCCAATCAAGGTTGTAGGTTGTTTGTTTTGATATTATAGACCTTTAAAGTTGGGGTATTCTTTTATACTCATCCTATATAATAATAACAGCACACTCATATGCACGCGTTTGTATAAGATGTTATGAGTTGTGTTGAAAGTAAACTGTTGTTAGCATCAGTAAAGAAATTATTTAAAACCGCAATATTAGATCTATCAGAAGATAGGCAAGCGGAAGAACAAAGGGAAATAGATATCACAACAAGATTTAATTCTCTGATTAAAAAAAGTATATAAACTTACATAATAAAAAGCAAACTTAATTTCAGAATTTTATAGAAAATCCACACGTCTTACAAGAGGCTTAGTATCTAAAATTGTAGATAAAGATTGAATTCCCACCAAAGCATNTATAGAAAATCCACACGTCTTACAAGAGGCTTAGTATCTAAAATTGTAGATAAAGATTGAATTCCCACCAAAGCATATGATGAAGGTGAGCATACATACGATGATATATACTGCTCTAGCATCCGGTATGAAGACATTCAGCATAATTACATCAATATTCAACCACCCATTGCTTCTTACATTAATTTGAGTGCTGAAAGCTTACCACAAACAGAAATGGTCGACCCACAACCACTTAAAGTAATTATTCAAAATCAGAAAAGTTCCCCACATTTTCAGGAGAAGTAGGGCAGGATATTGATGACTTTTTAGAACAAAACCTTGCAGTAAGTGATATAAATAACTGGGATGAGGCAGGAAAGTTTAGACGTATAAAATTTCATCTGGCAGGAATAGCAAAGAGAACGTATGAAAATGCAGAACAGAACAGAGTAGGACAGCAAATTACGTGGGTAGAAATTGTAAGTAAGTTGCGAAATACTTTCTCACCCATTGACTACTTGGAAAAATATAGGAGGCAGGTACTGTACACAAAAAAAATGTGATAAAGTTGTCAATCACATGTTAGCCATGAAACAGAAAGATTGCATAGCCAGATAACTAAATTGAAGGATGAAATTACAAAATTAACACTAACTGCGGAACAGAATCAAGTAGTTCAGGAAATCACAACAAAACACATATAGGCACAATTACAACACTCAAAAAACCACCTATCAGTACAGAAGTAATTACCCAACGAATAGGCTTAATGCTTACAGTATGTGCAATGATGACAGGAGACATAAAATCACCACTAAACCAATAATAATTGTTCAAATAGAGTACACTCCTTTTCAGAATTCAGGTAATTATAGGAAACAACAGAATTCAAGAAATCAGAGAACAGGACAAAGTCAGAGGAAAAAGAGGCATTCAAATTTTAGGAGAAGTTGCATTGTGGTACTTTTATATTCTTACAGAAAAACACTTCGATACACTCATCTCTAATGATAAACATTTAGCATCACAACTTAACGCACTGAAAAACATGGTTACCACATCAAATAAGGCTATTAATATCACGTTTGTGTCAATAATAAGTACAAAATCACAAACTGTAATCAGAATTAATAAAAAAACACAAGTCATAAATTATATTACAAAAACACCAAGTCACCAAAATTGCGCGATAAATAATGTGGAATCAGTAATTATATTACAACAGCTGGCCATTACCATTATTTTGCATATTATCAATAATGTAGTTATGGAACAAGAGATTCTAATGTAGGTGGCTCACTGTCAATCAAAATCATTTAACAAAGCCAATACCAATTATCAAAAGATCTTGCCAACACCGACAATAAAATAAAGCATTTTCATCTAATGCACAATATTCCTCGTACTAATATTATGCATTATTATTCTAATCCTATAACACAATGCACGTTTTCATAAACGCAAATCTTAGTAAAGGTACAAGTTACTCTCAAATCTATAAAAACGCAATGGAAATATTTTTGACATCATTAGTACACCCTATAATTACGGAAACGACATGTGTACTGTAAAGAAAGTAAATTAAAAAATTGCAATTGAAACCGAATCGGTTGTTATAAAAGAGATAATCAGATCAACAGAAAACGAACACAATATATATCGGATTCTTAAAGAAGTAAGAAAAACACAAAAACTTGATTGCATAAAGGCAGCCATAAGGCTTTATAATTTTCAGTATCTCATAAATAAATGTATGTTTATATTAGAAAAACGCAGACAGTTAACTATCACTACAATTTTTCCACATCAGTATGTCATAAAAATGCTCACCAAACAATTTGCGCGTCATTTGTTTCAACAGTTCTTTAAATAGAGATATTCCAGTCGCATCAGTTGATAACGCTGAGCCCCAATTGCCGCGTGGATGCAATCTGACAGCCGGAAAAGAAATACTGCATCACACGTATGCGACACACGATTACCTCTAACTACTGCTACAAATACGACGATACCTATAAACTGNGAAATACTGCATCACACGTATGCGACACACGATTACCTCTAACTACTGCTACAAATACGACGATACCTATAAACTGGTTTACTGAAAAGTCTTTTGATATTAGTAAACTAAATATGGATGAAGGAATACGTGTTAAATCTATCAACACATCACTGATACTCAGTGGAAAATCAAGCATATATTTCTCAACACGTTAACAAAATTTTCCGAAATAACGGAAAAATAAATCACGGAAGTAGACAATGGTTTTCCATTCCTAACTCAGACGAATTATATTTACCCCTGCAGCGCCAGTATTATTTTTCTGATGATCACTATACGTATCCTATATATTTAGCTATTACAACTGACAATTATGTTAAAGAAAAGCTTAAGAATAATAACAATTAACCATTAGTGAAGATCCTTATCTCTCTCCAGTATACGNTAGTGAAGATCCTTATCTCTCTCCAGTATACGCTACATGGTAATCCAGTTTACGATTGTAAGCACTTCACATGTTCACTACGCCTGTCGGCAAATCATTTCAAATGTACAACAGGTAAACACATATAAAGATTTTCTACACAAAACCGATACTATTAATAGTATAATTCGCGCATGTGCACAATAGTTTGCTATTATTTTAATACAAGTGTCATGCGCGACCAGTATAAAAATATTACGGGTAAGGCAGACGTTTCGCCCACATACTGGTACATTACATCATAAAAAAATCTGATGACTCTTATCTTCTTCTCTAGAGTGCTCAGTCGTACTGCGCACACAAGAGTGCAGCACCCACTGGTGTATAAGAATCTTACATGATGTCAAAGTTGACGCTATTCCCCACCTGTGGCCTACAGGCTGGTTCATAGGGTCGGAGTTAATTCCTCCAGGCACAAACTAAAAGGTGCCTTGAAGGTTGAGAGTATATCACACAATGACTTCATCACGACTTCTTCTTAGTTTGGAACAGGTTTATTGAATGGAAATTTACTTATACATTCCCGGCACTGTTGCGGGACTTTGAACATACTTAACGCCCTGCGAGTTCTGGCCTGAAGGGCTGGTTACAATGTTCTGGCTACGTTTCTGACACTGTAGGGGCATTAGGTGTCAGGACAGGTCCCTGAGTGACGACGGGGTTACTTATCTGCACAAGTTGTGTGGTAGTTGTTCTGGCAGTTGATGGGTCTGGTGAGCTGGATGGCCCTGCTAAAGGCCCTCTGTGGTTAGCTTGTTGCACGCAGCTGGCTTCCTCTCGATGTGGTGAAACTACATGTCCAATGTGACTCTGGTAACTGTCTCTGAATCGGCCCTGCGTCTCGCGTTTCGCATATCGCGTCCCGATTTGGCTGACCCCTTAATGTCGCGACTTACTATCTGCGGATCCCGGTGTGGCGGTACTGAACTTCCGCACCACCCGCTGCTCGTTGTTTCGACTGCTGGACGTAGCCAGGGGTCCGATCTCCCCCGGCCTTCTCTCTCTGCGCGGCTGACCTCTCTCTGTGCTGTAATAATCAACTGTTAACTGTCGTACTCTCCCCTGACGTACTGATGACGAACTGTCCCTCGAACTAACCTCTCTGTGCGGTAATCTTCTGAATGTTCTCTCTGACTGAACCTACTGACATACTCATGTACTGATGTACTGTTGTGGCCGGGGATCCGATCTCCCCCGGCTGCACTCGGCGCGGCTGATATCTCTGTGTGCGGTACTGACGAACTGACCGATGTTCTACTGATTACTGATTCCGAACTAACCTCTCTGTGCTGCGATATTCAACTGATCTGAA
>NQII01002460.1:120888-234509 GCA_002778355.1 Clitarchus hookeri | reverse complement strand
GGGGGTGTTCCTGGCACCACTTTCCAGCTTGTCAGCTATATCTTGGTGCGTGTTTTCTTACTTCAGGCGAATAACGCCTGCCTATCTCGTGATTTCTCGGCATTACAAATTCTACTTGGCTTGCTAGAGGTATAGGGAGGGAGGTGGGTGGGAGGCCTACGCAGCAGGGCACATGTAAGGCTTGGAAGCGCGTTTCTACCTCTGCTTGACCTTTCTCTGCCTTGATAACGACTGACACATGTCTCTCTACAATGGTTTAAGCAGGCGGGGAGGGGGGGTGGTTGGTTGGTGACAGCGTTACTCTAATACATAAACATGTCACGCGTCAAAGTTTTAAAAATCTATCAAACTCCGGGATGCCATAACTGTGTTGCATATCCTACTAATATTATAAATGCGAAAGACTGTGTGTGTGTGTGTGTGTGTGTGTGTGTATGCTTGTTAGCATTAAGTTCCATAACGGCTGAACAAATTTTGATTAAATTTGATATGTACGTACTTTAGGTCCTGGAATAAGACATAGAATACTTTTTATCCCAGAAAATTGTACGGTTCCTGTGGAATAACAACAAAACTTTATTCTGCAACGCCTGGAAATGTGACCTAAATATTATTTTCCTCTGGTGTCAGAGTTTATCAGGCCGCCCAAGGACCTCTGAAACGGCTTAACGACTGATATCAATCGATAACAACATGAATTTATACTATAAAAACATACTAATACTAGTATAAGAAATTCTAAATATTAACTTGTATAATCCCATCTCACACTCTACTAAAATGTCTAACAAACAAGTGCATTGAAACACTATTAGAAAAAGAATATTTGACAACGGGACACTGCACACTAATTCCATGAAAACCGCGACAGCGTGGAAGAAAGGGCAATCGCACTGATCACCATTGTTACACCGGAGTTTTCGGTAGCTCTGTATCACCACCATATCTCTCTCATGCTACGTACCTCCCTTCGCCATATATGCAGGCTGAGGATAGCCGTCTTTTCAAGCGAGGTGATGATGTTTCGAGTGCAATGGAGCCTGCAGAGAGGTGCCTGAGCTGAATGGGTATGCGTGTTTTGAGAGACGTGGGTAAACAGAACCGCCTCACCTAGAAACGAGGACGACGCCACGTATATAAAGCACGCACGAGACTGGGGCAAGGTATTAGCCTACTGCAGTGCTACGGGAGCCCGTGGCTGGCGGGCATACTGCATCAGCGCCTAACGAGAGCCGTCTATCGATTACCGTCTACATGTCTGCATAAAGAATACAGTGGTAAGTGTTGAGTTCGTCGAGTGTGTGAGCTGGGGTTTATTAGCAGCTTTGTTGCAAATATTTCTTTATTTTCAGTCATTCAGAAATATTGTTGAGAAAGTTAGATTTGTATTGAATTACTGATTGCCTTTCACAAGATATGTGTAGAGTCAAGTAATGTGTATTAATGTAATAGAGTGGCCTCAGCTATACTGAGTTTTTTTACTCTGTCTGACTAGCCCTTCCACGCAGTGATTTACCTTTAACTTGTACTGTCTTAGGTCGCATGAACTAATCCAGTAACACACTGCCTGGTGGCGAAATCGAGAATTAATACAAGAGGCTCACCTAGGTGATGGGAAAGCAAACTTATGAAATCCAAGTTGTCAGCATCCAGAAGTGGAAACCAATGACAAACGAAAAAAATCATGGCTTGTGGGGTGCATATGACGAAATGAACGAAGAAGACATGTTATTAAGGGGGGGGGGGGTTAAGACACTGTAATTGTTAGGAGAAGGGATGTCAATCATCTGCTGGATTCGGTGCGGGTGGGACCTTCGAAAACGTACATTTTTCAAATTATTTTTAATATTTTTAAAAATATTTTACACATTCTTAATTATTTAAATTATTGGACATTTTTTGATATTTTCAGTGTTAATGACAGAGCATGAACAGATTCGATCTCCAACTCCAGATTCTATTGTGCCAAAGTCAGCTATTATATTTTACTGTTAACAATTTAGAACTTAGGAATGAATATTATCATTTGGACGAGTTCGTAATAAATGCAACTTATAATGGTAAGCTGTAGTACAAAATAAGTCGCGTGGAGGTCGTGTACACTATGTCCGTCGTTATATTTTATGTTTAAGTAAAATATCTTAGGCCCGAGTTTGTATGACATGATCATTCAAGCCATGGCAGTGAAAATAATGGCACCGAATATTTTATTTACAGTGAAGTGTATACTTTATATATAATGTATAATAGATATATTAATTATATATATGGGATAAGTCATTAATGTATGCTAACCCGACGTGAGCGGAATCCTCAGGAAAAATAAATAGGAAAATATGCATGACATAGGGCCTAAAGTGATTTCTGAGGGTTGTAGACACCCTGGAAATGTTTTACGCAACGAAAATTGGCACACAGGCAAATGTTTACAAGGTAGGTTACCATACAAAACGGCGTTAAGGAGAGTACACCCCTTCATACATTAAATAGGCATTGGCACCCTCCAATTGCTTAGAACTATGTTACCCTGCGCTTGAAGCAATGTGACATGATATGTTAGTAATCAGCATGCAAAAAGCAATAAAACGGGTCGCCTTGGTAGAATCCGCCAATCCCTACTGTTTCCTGAGAAATCACATGTTTATCTGGAAAGTGCATATGTGGTTGCCTGGAGCTAGGCAGCATCTATCACTCACTGTGGTGCACGACATACCACCTGACAGCCTGGTTCACGTTTTTGTCCTAATGCAGGTAAATTGTGGTAGTGTGGGTGGTCGAGGAAAAAACTCTGGTTTCGATTATTAGTACTTTATTTGGAATGCGAAGAGTTGTCATGGTTGCAACATACATTATGCTCGAAGTGTGAGCCAGCCATCTCCATATATGCACGTATGTCTGGTGCACATGCAGCAACATACCGGGATTAGCCTGAACAGTACAGCATGCGTCTTGAATACGTTGCCAGAGATCTTCCACATCGTTCACATCAGCATACACTTGTGCCTTCAAGTGACCCCATAAGCGGAAGTCGACTTGGTTTAGGTCCGGTGATCAGGGTGGCCAATCCACTGGCACATCTCTGCCAATCCATCACAATGGGTACCGGGCATCCATTTACTGCCTTGATGTGCAACTAACTTGTGGTGGTGCACCAACGTGCATGTACCAGATGTCATCTCGTAGATTCATTGGCACATCTTCAAGTAGTTGTGGCAGGTCGTCGTCCAAGAAGCGCCGATAAGAAGCTCCAGATAGCTGTGCGGGAAGGATGTGTGGCCAAATTAGCATCCCATCGATNCGTCCAAGAAGCGCCGATAAGAAGCTCCAGATAGCTGTGCGGGAAGGATGTGTGGCCAAATTAGCATCCCATCGATTATACTCGCCCAAACATTCAGAGAAAACAGATGTTGGAAGTGGCCTTCCCGTACTATATGCGGGTTTATGTGTGCCNCGTCCAAGAAGCGCCGATAAGAAGCTCCAGATAGCTGTGCGGGAAGGATGTGTGGCCAAATTAGCATCCCATCGATAATACTCGCCCAAACATTCAGAGAAAACAGATGTTGGAAGTGGCCTTCCCGTACTGTATGCGGGTTTATGTGTGCCNTATACTCGCCCAAACATTCAGAGAAAACAGATGTTGGAAGTGGCCTTCCCGTACTGTATGCGGGTTTATGTGTGCCCAAATATGCTTGTTGTGGAAGTTGAAGACACATTGCCTCGTAAAGGATGCTTCGTCGGTGAATAGAACAGTGCCGTAGAAATCTGCAGCTCGCCTAATTTGGCCTTGGAACAATTCACAATATTGTAAACAGGCAGGCCGGTCAGGGGGAATAAGTACCTGCTCTGGTTGGCAGTGATGTGCTTGCAATCTGTCTGGCCGTAAAATGCGACAATCTGTAGACTGTGATGCGTTTAGTACTTTAGAACATTAGCGATTACTCGAGTGCTGGCAAATGGGTTAACATCAACACATCCTGCTCGATAACTAACCCTGGTTGGCCAACATCGAGGTAACTTGCGTGTACAGTTCCTGTTTCACGCAAACGCCGATGAATTGAAGTGAATGCATGTGCGTATGGAAAATGGCGAGCTGGAAACGTTTCGGTGCATCGATGACGCGCAACTGAAGCATTAAACATCGTTTGACCATATGTGAAATGCATGTCCATCAGTTCCTCATTACTCTACTCCATCACACACGTTGTGAAGAACTGTCTGCTGTATATACTACCAACGCAATGCTAGAAGGCAGGCAACATAGTCGTTACTTGGTACAATAACAGGAACCAATGCAATGGGGCACTTGCCCGCTGTAACTTCTCAGCTGTTTACAATTTTAAAACCTGTTGCCTTAGGATAAAGACACTAACCGAAGTATCAGTTCACATTTCATGCACGACAGAGGCACACTGCCTATCTCTCAGGCAACCAAACATCTGCTTTCCAACTAAACATTGAGACGTACTGCGTCTTTCGATCTCCCCGTTTTGCCGGATTTTCACCCGAAGATCAACGTGATTTTCAACGCCTGCCTGTCACGGAGGTTTTTCTTCTGTGGAAAATCATTTTCTACCGTTTGAACTGCATCTGAAACCAGCTCCATTGACCCACGCAGCTACGGTAGCAGCAATCGGCCTGCTACGTGGAAGTGGTGGAATGTGTTCGCCACCGGTCAGCGATCCAGCATCGTTGCGGCCTCCTCGAAGTTTGACTCCCCACTGCGGGCGGGCACCTACTCTCGCACCCTAGCGCTACAAGTAATGAGACCTATCGAGTTGTAGGCTGTGTTGCC
Source organism: Clitarchus hookeri (assembly GCA_002778355.1). Taxonomy (NCBI): domain Eukaryota; kingdom Metazoa; phylum Arthropoda; class Insecta; order Phasmatodea; family Phasmatidae; genus Clitarchus; species Clitarchus hookeri. The sequence continues at coordinate 229,717 of NQII01002460.1, read as the reverse complement.
GAACTGCCACGGGGTTATGGTAGAGCGCGCATGCCACATTTGTCAGTTCGTCTTCCTGATTTGACCACTTAAATCTTTAAAGACGTTATTGCCAAACTATGCATTTCCGAACNCATTTGTCAGTTCGTCTTCCTGATTTGACCACTTAAATCTTTAAAGACGTTATTGCCAAACTATGCATTTCCGAACTTTTTTTGGTCGGTTTTTCGACTATAAACAGCCGAGAAAAGCAGCTCCTCGAGGTCAGATGGTCAGCCGAGGTAGCATGAAGAGGTTCAGCTGAGGCTATGGACAGAGATGACCAACGGAGTAAAAGGCCATTCTCGTGCTCAGATAAGTGTTTATAAAGAAAAATATTTAATAGTAGGTCTGGCAAATAATAATTTTTAGACAACCAAATTTAATGTTGAGTATGATGAAATCGTGGAACGATACGCACTTAAACGTAAGTCCCTTCACGGCCAAGATTTAAGGTATTGCGGCCTCCCGGCTGTTTGTATTTGCTAGCACAATGCAGAAGTATTCTATAACAGTCACAAAGGAATTGCAACTTCATATGCAAAGTTTGTATGGAGGTTATTTGTATTCGATTTATGAAGATCGTAATTGTAGTGTTTATTTTTATAGCATATTTTTATATTGATTAATAAAATCAGTATTTCGTATATTTAGCAATTTTTCTTACATTGAAAAAAAAAACTTGTTGAGTGATGACACTTGTAACATTACCATATGAGACTTACACATTATTATGAATCTATTTGAAGTTATCGGTCAGATTAGTGTACTATTTGGAGATGGTAGGATCAGGCTGTAGCCACTCCGTCTTGTCTTTCTGCTCGTCATTATTCTTGCGCAGAATACTGACAAGCCGAGGCAAGCGGAAAGCGGATTTTAACATGTGATTTTTCAGGAAACAGTAGGGATTAGCGGATAATAACCGACCTTTTTGTACTGCTTTTGGCATGCTAATTACTAACATGTCATGTCATATTGCTTCAAGCGCATGTTTACAAAGGTCTAAGAAATTATAGGATGCCAACTTCTATTTAATGTATGAATTGAGTGTACTCTCCGTAACGTCATTTTGTATGGTAACCTGCCTTGTAGACGTTTGCCGGTATGCCAATTTCCGTTGCTTAATCGCAAGTGGTTTCCAATTTATGGTTGCATAACACATTTCCTGTCGCAACGTTCCAGGGCGTCTGCCACGCTCAGAAATCTTTTTNGTTTCCAATTTATGGTTGCATAACACATTTCCTGTCGCAACGTTCCAGGGCGTCTGCCACGCTCAGAAATCTTTTTAGGCTCTATGTCGTATATAAGTTTCCTTATTTATTTGTCCTAAGGATTCCGCTCACGCCGGGTTAGCAAACATTGACGACTCATCCTGTATACACACACACACACACACACACACACATATATATATATATATATATATATATATATATAAGATTTGCCAGGACGTTTATAATGCTAGTTTGTAAATTTAAATTATAAATTATTAGACCTCACCAGAATATCTTAGTCTTGAAGTATGTGTAACACATGCTGGTAGGATGAGGTGATGTAAGGTAAGTCATATTTATCAAAATAATGAAATGGTGTCAGGTTCGTAGCGCTTTCTTGGGCAGTAGGTATCCACCAGAGGCGTAGAAAAGTATGACAATGTGTGGAAAGGGTATATTTGCCCACCTGCCAAGTTTCACTTGGGTGCCCAAAAGATTTCACGAAGATACCACAAGAAAACATTGCAGATTGTGCTTTATTAATTTATGTATTCGCCTACTTACTAAATATTAAAATCAATACTAATGTTACATAGTAATGTTCATACTGGTATTGTAATAATTTTGTGGAAAATATGTGAATATGAACTTATTCCTGTGTAAATACTGATGCTATTTATTTCAGAGCTAATTTTTGGGAAAGGGCGCTTTTTCAAGCACTAAGGACCACATATTCCCTACAAGATCTGCACCCCACTCCCCCAACTAACCCATAAAGGTTCAGACGCTCCTGGGATCTAGTGAAAAGTTAATCGTAAATATAGGCATCTTGGTGCCGTGTGAGCGAATGGCGATTACGGCATAAGATTTTCCCATTAAAAATGTCACCTAGGTAAATTTCACTATATGATGTGTGTATTTGGGTATATGAACATGGAAATATCCGTCAGAGAATGCATTCGCACTTAATACTAGATCATTTATCTCAGGAGGAAGTAGCATAGTAGAAGCATGCATGTACGACTGTTTGACAACGACTGCGTGATCAAAATAAAACCTCTGAATTTGAGTGTATTTGGATTAAACACACGCGTTCATTAACATTTTTATTCGCAAGAAAATAAAGATACTTTCAACAAAAATCGTTATTAGTAATGCATTCCTTTAACTTTAAATATAGGGATAATTCATTGTTACATGCGCCTTGGCGTTGCTTGATTGAGGAGGGGGGAGGAAGAGAGGTGGTGCTTGATAAAATAAAATTGCTGAAGTTATATTTCCTAATTTATTTACAAAATTACCAAAATGAACCTGTACAACTTTTTCCACCACTATCTACTTCAGTTCACTCAGTTGAAGTCCTCTGTGAAACCAATAAATTACTTATGTTTGTCTTTTTACATTAATCAATCTAATAATTATTGGACCTGCTAACATAAACGATGTAGTCTAATTGTCTGAATCAGTACACTTGCACCNCTAATCAATCTAATAATTATTGGACCTGCTAACATAAACGATGTAGTCTAATTGTCTGAATCAGTACACTTGCACCAATGTTACAGTCTCTCGTGATGTCCGGCCTACACCTCCGACGTCCAGGTTCACCACAATCTCCGTGGCACTCTGCTCGCCGGAACATTACAAAGCACCCCGCGCCGTACACACGCGCGTAACAACTCTCGTCAACGAGGCGAGGGCTGTATTTATACTCGAGCCTGTCTTTTTGGATATTTTGACACGTACCACGCTTCCGGTAGCCCAGTTCAATGTCCAGAGGTTTCTTGACCGGAGGAGGTAATCCGCTGACGTTCGGGAAGGTATTGGCCGCCGCCAGGCACGAGACGTCGATCAGAGGTAGGACACAGCTCCCATCCTCACACCCAGCATCCAGTCGGCAAAGGGTCGCATAGGCGAGTCACATTGACCACCGCGCGTCGCCTAGCGATGGGCCGCCCATGTTGTGTTGTAGTGGGAGCCGTGACAGTGACTTCGCGGGGGGGAATTGGGGAGACGTACTGCTCTATCGTAACATTAATTTATTTTATTTACTAAAAGCAATTTTTTTTGTATCTACTTTTACAATACGGTAATCCACTTGTGTCGGCGCAATATAAATTAAGTTATTAAATTAAGAAATAACAAAATCGGTTTAGTTATAACATAATTCACAGCATTTCATGTGATGGCTTATCTGGATTAGAACTGATATTCAAATAATGTACGTAAAGTTCTTAAAAAAAATCCAAAAATGTTAAAAAAAAAANTTATCTGGATTAGAACTGATATTCAAATAATGTACGTAAAGTTCTTAAAAAAAATCCAAAAATGTTAAAAAAAAAAAAAACTGTATTTTGATAATAAAGTGAACTGTTGCTACGCAGTTTAGAAAAGTTGGAGTTCTTCGGAAACTTCTCCGCATCGACAAAGGTTTACAATAACGTACAAAGAAGTTAAACACAGCAGCGATGATCAAATTAAACAAAACAGAAATTTATGAGTCAACTTGTTCGCTGCAGAGGNTTATCTGGATTAGAACTGATATTCAAATAATGTACGTAAAGTTCTTAAAAAAAATCCAAAAATGTTAAAAAAAAAACAGTATTTTGATAATAAAGTGAACTGTTGCTACGCAGTTTAGAAAAGTTGGAGTTCTTCGGAAACTTCTCCGCATCGACAAAGGTTTACAATAACGTACAAAGAAGTTAAACACAGCAGCGATGATCAAATTAAACAAAACAGAAATTTATGAGTCAACTTGTTCGCTGCAGAGGCTGTTCACGGTAAAGTGAGCCCTTTTAACGTTTGAAAAATGCCACTGCCCCTATCTGCGTATATTTCAACGGTAACACTGACTAACATGCGCCTGGTAAAGTTGGCAACGGCTGAGGGAAAGTAGTTCCGTGTCTTTACGTCGAATTGAAAGTGTTAGGTAGATATTCGTGAACACTAAAATTATTTCTTTTGCTTTGGATTTTTAATGCACACGCGTGTAAAAATTAGCGAATTCGTAAAAAATTGTATTTTCTAATAATGTCACATTTTCACTTGACCAACGTGTGAATACGGTGATCAGGCCCATGGCAAAGTGAATTTCACATATGGCGGAAGAATGCACAATGTGTATACAAGTAGATCTTAAGCAGGGCATTCAAAAGTGCTCACTTTACTAAGCATATCGGGGGTAATCATGAGTCATGCTTTAAAGCAAGCGTCCTGAAAATGGGAATACAATTTTGATTGGGCCCTGTCCTCGGCGACTAGAATGAATGTAATTAAGTAACCGTAATAACTAAAACAAAGCCTCTTTTTCATATGTGGGTGGAAAGTGAAGCTCACGTAACAATGATCTCATCATTTCCGACAGTGAAATATTCATGTAGATTTCAAACCGTTAAATAAATATTCAGTTTTTCTGATCTGGGGCCGAACGAAAAAAAGGAGAAACGGTGTTATTATAATTATCACTGAAAAATTTAAACTTTCTTTAATTTGTTGCAAAATGTTGAAAATCTTAATTGAATATGTACACTGGACAGAAATAAAACCTAAAACCTCGTGTTAGTGAAAATAATTACAAAGCCCACAAACCTACGTACAAAAAAATACTGTTGTTTTAAATGGCACAAATATAAGCATAAAATCATATGGGAAATCCGATTATTTTCTAAACGTAGTTAAAACTGTACAAAAATATGTAATGGAGTGAACTGTGAAATAAACAGTCATGCATAATCCAATTGTAGCAGTGCATTATAGCTGAAATACTGCTAATGAGTGACTGGCATTCTTCTCTGTGGTGTTCCCAGCTGGCTCAGCCGAGACCCGGATGTGAAAGTACGCAGTTCAGAGTCACATTACATTTCCTACATGACAACATACTTCAACACCTTGTTCCCCATGCTGAAAAATCTTCAGTTCACTGAGGGAGGACCCATTTTAGCANTACATTTCCTACATGACAACATACTTCAACACCTTGTTCCCCATGCTGAAAAATCTTCAGTTCACTGAGGGAGGACCAATTTTAGCGNTGACAACATACTTCAACACCTTGTTCCCCATGCTGAAAAATCTTCAGTTCACTGAGGGAGGACCCATTTTAGCATTCCAGGTACCATTTGTTACAGATTTATATGTACCATCTGCAGGTGTGAATTCACTTTAATTCCCAACAATTAACTTTTTTATATTATACAAGATTAAACACGATAATTGTTAACAATGAGTATAAGGCAAATAATGTTTTAAGTAGTTTAAGTCTACTTAAAGAAAGAGATAAGAAGTGACACTGCGACAAGTTTACAAACTTTTATTTGAAAGGTGGCATTGTTTGCTCTGGGCGTATGATGCCCTTGATAAATGTGAAAATTGTATGCGATAAATGTTTCACCTTAACGTTTGGATTTGGTTTAGCAATTAATTTATCCTTTATTAAGTCATATTTACACAAATAAAATGTAATATCTAATCAGCAAATGAACATAATTAAATACAATTTTCATTTTACTAATACCTTTTGTTTCACACTCTGCGAAAAAAAAGGCAGATTTTTTGTGCACGTGAAGGGACAGCAATATAATAATAATTTTTATCAGGGAAACTCGGGAGCTCTGGCATTTTCCTTAGCTCATAGCATATCGTTAAAACCTTTGCATATGTAGACTTCAGAGGTTTATGTGTATTTATACATCTATGTTGGGTTATGTTGACAGATTGAAAACGAGTTTGGCACATTGGCCAGGCAGCAGAAAGTTAGGGATACAAAATACTTGAAGATCATCTTCGACCTGATGGTGAGTCATGGACTTACGGCAATCAAGTACACTTCAGACAGTGTCCTGAGTTCAGGAGATGCTGGGTCAGTTCTAGGAGGTAAGAGTAAAAGGTATAATCAGTTTAGATACAATTTACTGGTAAAATAAATTATAATTTCTGATGGCTTCATCTATACAACCGGTTTGTAACATTCCTTTATGGCACGAAATGGTACCTCATGTCTTATGGGGTATCTTAGAGCCATCTGAACAAGAGTCATTGGAAAAAACAGTTTCATAATGTTGCAAAAAAATTGTAATATATTTTTTAAGGTAATAGTGCCAGTATCAATCAGTCTTTATCGCAGTGCATGAAATTAACTGAAACGAATACACTATTAAAGTGTATAATACTTGTGGTATTATCCAGCAAACTGTACACACGTCCTGCTATATACGACCTAGCACCACACTGATTAGTATAGCCCTGCTGCTCGCAGTCTCTGACAATGCATCAACAAGTGATGCATTGTCATAATGATGCTTTTCGCTGTAAGCTATAAGTCATAATCTGCGATTTCTTTGAGCAGTAAACTCATGATTAAAAGTAACCCTACTTTGTTACTTCGATATTTTTTGTACTCTTTATATTTGTCTGTTCCACAACTTACTGTTATTTTATTACTAACCTTCTAGTAATGTGTTTTTTGTAGTTACAACTGACTGTCACCTTCAATGGGAGAAGTTTTAAGTTTATAATATACCAAATAGTGAGAGTTATTGCACTCAGAACCACATGGTCCAGCATGAATACGTTATATGGTATACTCGTATACTTTGTCGGAAACCCTTTGCAACACATTTGCTTGGATTTTACAAGGATTCCCTAAGGTACGACACTCTAGCTTCAAATTCAGACAAGTCCTTCTGTGTTATATCTACTAGAGATTGGACCACACAATACTTTTAGGCCCCGGTTCTTGCTAGTGTCCACAAATGCAGAGTTATTTCCTCTCATAAAAAAATGCCACTAAATACCCAGAATAACTAATTTTCATGTAGTAATCATAATTTAGAACTTGAATGTAGATTTACGAAAGTGAGTAACACCACCAGAGAGAAAGACCTGTCTACAGTCACCGAAAAAGAGGGCCTATCAAGGCCATCATGAATACATGGCTACGAGAAAAAAACCATGCCAAAATATAGAAAGTAACTGCACATGTTTATGTAAAGTCTCGTATAACATACATTCCATACTAAAAATGACAGTCTTAGACCTAAAAGTGTGTCTGATATTAGTCCCATAGCATGCTACCTTTTGTAGCCATGAAAGAGAAGTATATTTATATCACAATCCAGTGTATTTTATTTATTGCCACGCTGTTGAGAAAAAAAAACGCTTTTATTACCATTAATTTAGTTTACGTAACTGGATTGTTTGTTCGACCTGTCAGGGCGGGATATTTCCATACTGCCAAAGACTGCCAGAAAAATGTTTAGAGATTGGAATGGCACGGGACTGCATAATAACGGTTCTTGCAGGCAAACAAAACCAGACATCACTTCATGTTTTTTAAGAGTAGATATAAAGTGTACGGTTCGGATGCAGGATTCATGGAGTAGGAGACGGGAGCCACCAGCCATGACGTCACAGGTGGAGGTCGTGATCGGCAGCCGGCGGCCTGGGACGGCCATGTTATCGAAAAAATTTCCTATTTCACCCAAAAAAAATCACTTGCGAAATTAATTATTTCACGAAAAAATCACCTTTAAATAAAAAATTAAAAAAATAAATTTAAAAATGAGGAAAACGGAATTGGAGTTCCTCGAAGCAAGAGCTGGAAAGTCCTCAGACTAGCAAGAGGATTATAGGCTCTTAGTGGAATGAGTCACTTAATCCTCAGAGCAGTAAAGGAGGATTCGAGACTCCGAGCGAGGTTCAGCCCTCTCCCCCGACCGCTATCTTGCACCTACAATGTTCCCCCCGCCTTTACCACCATCACTCTCCATCAACTCACCCCTCTTCACCAACACCTCATACCCTTCCCTGCTACTGGCAATTATTATAAAAAATCGCAAAAAATAGAAAAATTATTCTAAAAAATCATGGAACATATAATTTTACTCCACCCCTCGCTCATAAAATCACCCTCACTACCACATGGAAATTATTATAAAAATCAAGAAAAATAGCAAAAAAAAATCTGAAAGTCAAGGAACATATAACANCACTACCACATGGAAATTATTATAAAAATCAAGAAAAATAGCAAAAAAAAATCTGAAAGTCAAGGAACATATAACATTAACCTCACACTCGCCCCACCACCCTAAACAACAACGCCCCCTAACCCCTTCCTATCATAAAAAATCGAGAAAAATTGCAAAAAATATAAAAATGTTTTCTAAACAACGAGGAACAAATAATGTCACCTCACCCTCCCCTTCCATTCAACCCACCTACCCTAACCAATATCACCTCACATCACAACCCACCCAGTCATAAAAATCTNACCCTCCCCTTCCATTCAACCCACCTACCCTAACCAATATCACCTCACATCACAACCCACCCAGTCATAAAAATCTAAGAAAAAATGGCAAAAAATCTAAACATTAATTTAAAAAATCGTGGAACATTTAATGTTGCCTCACCTTTACCTTCCTCTCACTTCACCCCCCTAACGAACAACCTCACCCCATACCCCCAACCACCCTGTCATAAAAATTCGAGAATAATAAATAAAAATCGAAATATTAATTATAAAAATTGAGGAATATATAATTTTATTCACCATCCCCTTCAGCACACCTCACTACCCTAAACACCACCCTAACCACCACCCTCTCAATAATAAAAAAGTCAACAAAGATAGCAAAAAATTTAAAAATATTTCCAAAATTCTAGGGAAAATATATTGATTACTCCGACCACCATGTTGGTTGTTGACGACCTTGACAAGAACCCCAATTACCTTATACTCAAAAATCGAGAAAAAAATTGTAAAAATCTAAATGAACTCATGAAATTTTTAAGAACATATGACATCACTGACTCCGACATGCATGCTGGATGCTGATGGCCTCGCCTTAACCCCAATAACCTTGAAAACAAAAAATTTAGGAAAAAAATGGTAAAAATTTTAATAAATTCCTAATATCGACTCGACGACACTAATACATTAATGACTTCCCCCCTCCCTCAAGTTTAGCGTAGGCAACATTAAACTTGATCACAGTGACTTTGAAATTGGAAAATCAAGAAAAAATGTCTAAAATCTACAAAAAAAAAAAAACATGGAAACAATTACATACCTAATGCGATAAACCAAGTTGGATGTGTGTAATCTAAAAGTTCGATTATCATATCGATTTCAGAGCACAGCAACTCTCTGGTATGACGATCAGCAGACGACTGAATCCCCTTTCTATATTTTAGGGCTATATAACCTATCAATCTTACAACCCCCAAAGCGAATTATTGACATTACATAACACACATATTCCCTCCCCCTCCCCAGACCTCTTATATTACCCGTCGTCGCTCTACATACCTCACAACTTACTTACCATAGCACAGCCACCATCAACAACCTCATACCACCGACTCACCACCCGAACCACTAACCTCAAATGCCCCCTCCAATAACTCACCATAGCTCGTCCCGTCACCATCCTCCCTTGTCATTAACCAACCATACGACTCTCCCCCCTTACTAACCAATCCTCAATCTGTTCCTGGAGAGACTAACTCCACCCAAGACTGCCTCCTGCCAAGAAAAATTCCTGCAAAAAATGGTTAGAACAGTGGACAAAACCAACCGACCACACCACCCACCTATACCAATAGTCGATGACAACCAATCTCGAAAAAGTCGCTTATATGGATCTCATTGCTAACCTCTTCGCACAAAAGTATCGCAAAATGTCACAAAATCCTCGCAAATCTTCGCAAACTCTTCGCAAATCCTCGTTAAATATTCTTAAATCTTCGCAATTCTCTGCAAAAATCGTTACACATATTTACAAAACATATCACATACAGCTAACCATTCCAAAGGACCATACCAGTCAGTCAGACAATCCTTCCACCAGACCGACCAATCATAGAGACATGACTATACGAACCATCCATATGCGCCGACCATACAAACCAACCATGCCAGCCGACCATATGAATGAACCATACAGACTAACCATAAGAACCATTTATACCAGCCCACAATACGAATTAAGCATACCAGCCGACCATATGAACGAACCATACGATCCGAACATATGAATCTCCATACGAAACACCCATTCCACTCAAGAAGATCAATAGTTCATCAAGCCCAACTGGGCATACAAATGAACAAGATCATCCATACAAACTGACCATACCAGCTATATTTACAATCCGACCATGAAACCCAGGCATATGAATGGACCACACAAACCATCCATACAGATCAACCATACAAGCCACCCATACTAATCGTCCACTTGAACCAGTCATACCAAATAACCAAATTAACCCCTCATACTAACCAGGAATGCGAACCAACCACTCCAAGTATCCATGAGAAACAACTATATGAGCCAACTATACAAGCCACCAATACCAGTTTATAGTACAAAACAGCCATGCTAGTCAACCACACCTCCAAACTATTCGAACAGCCCATACCAAATGCGCCATTCCAGCCTATCAGTTTAACGACTATCAATATCAGTCAACCATAACAACCGCCAATGCCAAACAACCATCAATACCGGACATCGATACTAGCCAACGACTGACTGCATCCAAGACTGACCCTAATCAAGAACCGCTCTTGGAGTGACCAATTCCTGCTAAACTGACTAGAAAACCGGACAAGACCTTCCATCTCTACCGACAGTCGATGACAGCCAATCTTGTAGTTACATCTTCGCGCAATATTTTAGCAAATTTCCACAAAATCTTCACAAAATCTTTGCCAGTCTGAGCAAATCTTCGCAAAATGCTCGCAAAATCTTCGCAACAAATTCACAAAACATTACAAATCTTTGCAAAACATATTTTGCATACATTTAACAATACAAAAGGACCCCACATGCGACCAGAACAACCGACCGATCACACTGACCAACCATACAGTCCGACCATTACTAGCCACCCATACCATAAAACTGTACCAGCCATCCATGCAACCAACTAGACCAGCCAAGCACATCGACCAATCATACTGCCCAAGGACTGACCCCAACGAAGACTGACTCTTCCCAAGTCTGACTACTCCCAAAAATTACTCCACTCAAGACTGGCTTCTACTGAGACCATCACCTGCCACATTGACGTTGATTGGTATGATNCTCCCAAAAATTACTCCACTCAAGACTGGCTTCTACTGAGACCATCACCTGCCACATTGACGTTGATTGGTATGATAGTCCAGTCAAAATAGACATTCCAGCTTGCATTAATTCCCAACAAGCTGGATTTTTGTGCAGGCCTTGAATANTCAGTCTGAATGGTTCGTTCATATGGTCGGCTGGTATACTTGGTTTGTGTGGTGTGCTGGTATGGTTGGTTTGTGTGATGGGCTGGCATGGATGGTTCGTATGGTCATGTTTGTATGGTTGGTCGGTCTGGTGGAAGGAAAGTCTGGCTGACTGGTATGTAGCTTTGGTATGGCTATCTGTATGTTATATGTTTTGCGAATGTGTGCAAAGATTTTTTTGCAGAAAATTGCGAAGATTTAAGAAAATGTTACTAAGATTTACGAAGAGTTTGCGAAGATNGTGCAAAGATTTTTTTGCAGAAAATTGCGAAGATTTAAGAAAATGTTACTAAGATTTACGAAGAGTTTGCGAAGATTTTCAAGGCTTTTGCGAAGATTTGCAATACTTCTTTGCGAAAAGTTTAGCGATGAGATGAGTATAGGCGACTTTTTTCGAGATTGGTCGTCATCGACTGTTGGTGTGGTATGGTCGGTTGGTTTTGTCCAATGTTCTAGGCATTTTTTCAGGAATTGTTCTTGACAGGAGGTAGTCTTGGGGGGTGTCAGAGGTTTCGCGAATAAGGGGGATTGAGTGACATGTGGTTGGTTGATGGCGAGGGCGGATGGTGAGGGGGACGAGCTATGGAGAGTTATTGGAGGGGGTTAGTGGTGTTTGGGTGGTGTATTGGTGGCATGATTGGATGTTGATAGCAGCTGAGCTATGGTAAATAATTGGCGAGGGAATTGGAGCAACGAGTGGTGCGAGGGTGCTGTTGGGAAGGGAGGGGGGAAGGGGGAAGAATGAAGAGATTTGGGTAGCTCTTAACAGCGAGGTCTTGAGAGCCGATTTGGGTGATTGAGGTGAGTATAGAGCAGTGCCGTAATGAGGGGGTGGGGGAAACGGGAGATCCCAAAAAACCCGCCGACCAGCAGCATCGTCCAGCTCGATTCCCACATGTGAAAATCTGGGAGTGACCTGGCCAGGGATTGAACCCGGTTCGCCTTGGTGGGAGGCGAGCAGTCTAACCGCTAAGCCACCATGGCCCTAAGGAGGGAGAGGGTATTTGTGTTATGCAATGTCAATAATTGGCTTTGGGGGTCGTATGACTGATCGGCTATATAGCCAATAAAATATAGTGGCAAGGGTGCAGTTGTCTGCTGATCGTCGTACCGGGGAGTCGCTTTGCTATGCCATCTTTATGAGAATTGAATTTTAAGGGTTACACATGACAAACTTGGTTTTTCGCATTAGGTATGTAAATTTTCATAGGTGAAAAAAAAAAAAAAAAAACATTTTTGTAGATTTTTCGCAATTGTTTTCTGATGTTCCGATTTGGGTAAAGGTTATGGTCACCAACATCCAACTTGGTGGTCGGAGTCGGCGATGTAATGTGTTCGTCGATTTCTACGAGTTTCTTTAGATTTTTGCAATTTTTTCTCAATTTTTATAGTTAAAAGGTTATTGGGGTAAAGATTAAGTTCGTCAAGAAACAATATGGAGGTGGAAGTCNTTTCTCAATTTTTATAGTTAAAAGGTTATTGGGGTAAAGATTAAGTTCGTCAAGAAACAATATGGAGGTGGAAGTCTTCAATGTAATTTTTTCCTTAATTTTTAAAAATATGTTTTTTTTTTGTAATTTTTGTTGATTTTTTAATGATTGGGAGGGTGGCTGGAGAGGGCGTTGGTTAGGGTGGTAAGNTTTCTCAATTTTTATAGTTAAAAGGTTATTGGGGTAAAGATTAAGTTCGTCAAGAAACAATATGGAGGTGGAAGTCATCATTGTAATTTTTTCCTTAATTTTTAAAAATATGTTTTTTTTTGTAATTTTTGTTGATTTTTTAATGATTGGGAGGGTGGCTGGAGAGGGCGTTGGTTAGGGTGGTAAGNGTTTTTTTTTGTAATTTTTGTTGATTTTTTAATGATTGGGAGGGTGGCTGGAGAGGGCGTTGGTTAGGGTGGTAAGGTGATGTGAGCAGAAGGGGAGGGTGAGGTAACATTATATGCTCTATGATTTTTAGAATTAATGTTTCGACTTTTTGTAATTATTCTCGAATTTTTATGATAAGGTTGGTGGCAGTGAGGGGTGAGGTTGTAGGTTAGCGAGGTTAGGTGAGTGGAAGGGGAGGGTGAGGAAGCATTATATGTCCCACGATTATTAGAATTAATGTTTCGATTTTTTGCGATTATTCTCGAGATTTTATGCCTTGGTGGTTGGTAATGAGGGGTGAGGCTGTTGGTTAGGGTGGTAGGATGAATGGAAGGAAAGGGTGCGGTAACATTATATGTTCCTCGATTTAAAAAATAAAATTTTCGATTTTTTGACATTTTTCTCTATCTTTAATGATATGTAGTTGTGGAGTAGTTTGTGTGCGTGTGTGTGTGTGTGGGGGNGGGGGGGGGGGGTTGTTAAGGCTGGTGGGACGAGTGTAAGGTTAACTTTATAAGTTCCTCGATTTTTATATTATTTTTGCGATTTTTCGTGATTTTTGTAATTATTTCTAGTGGTGGCAGGGAGGGGCGAGTTGACAGCTGTAGGATCAAGTAACATACATGATAAGGAGGGGAGGGTGATGAGTGTTGGAGAGGGGAGGGGTGGAGGTATGGGGGTGTGGACGTGGTTAGGTGTAGGATGTCGGTTAGGGGAAGGAGTCTTGTCCGCTAATTCCACCCGATCCCCTGGACCTGGCTTGGAGTCTCGAATCCTCCTATATTGCACTGACGATTAAGTGACTCATTCCACTAAGAGCCTCTTATCCTCTTGCTCGTCTGAGGACTTTTCGGCTCTTGCTTCGAGGAGCTTCGAATCCGAATTCCTTATTTTTGGAAATTTTTTTGGTGATAAAGTGATTTTTGTTAAAGTAATAAATTTTGGAATTGATTTTTGGGGCGAAACAGGTAATTTTGTGTATAACATGGCCGTCTCAGGCCGCCGGTCGCCGGCCTCGGCCTCCGCCTGTGATATCATGGCTAGTGGCTTCTTGCTGCAGCTCAATGAATACTGCGCCGAACAGAGTATTTTTTATCTACTTTTAAGGATAACATTTTTTAGGCACTACCGAACAACAGCCGTTCTGTCTGCTGTGAGAAATTCTTTCAAAAGTACTACAGAACATTTTCTCCAGAAAACGTTTCGCCAAACATGGCNGTTCTGTCTGCTGTGAGAAATTCTTTCAAAAGTACTACAGAACATTTTCTCCAGAAAACGTTTCGCCAAACATGGCGACATATTAAGTTGTGTTACGATAATGATGGAGTTCATAATAATATTCTGAACACAAACGTATGTGTTATGGTGTAAAGAAAATTGCAAAATTTGTTATTCTTATGAAATAAAGTAACTGTAATACGACTTATGAAATACCCTTCAGGAAATTATTTGCAATACTACGAATGTACTCTCTCATTGCTGGCTGACGAATTCGGAAACCTTATGTGAGGATACGAGAGTTGATTCTTGTTAAAAAAGAAAGATCACTCGCTCTCTTTGTCTCTTGTATTTATTCGCAGAACCAAAGCTTTGCTATCAAACCTATTTTAAATTTAACAGAAGTCTGCTGGTTTCTCGATACTTTTTTTTCTTTCGCTGCAGCAGTTTCATGATGTGTTCACTATTGTTTTAAGCGCACACTTTAAGCATGATTACTGGAATGTGACGACTGTTACAGCAATGATGACAGCGAACCTGGGCAGCAATGTAAACGCGTCTCTGACAAAGTTGAAGGAGATTCAACCAGACAAACCTCTGTGGGTGATGGAATTCTGGTCGGGCTGGTTTGACCACTGGTTCGACAAACACCACTCCACCAAGTCAACTAAAAGTAAGGAACATACTTAGTTTCACGAGGTTGATATGTGGCATGAGATAGAAAATTAACAGTTGTACCGTACGTATCTGCCTCAAAATGTGTGAAATATTGCACCTAACGGCACGTATTTAGCAAAAATATATTCCAAATATTTAGTACTTGGCTAATGATTTTTAGGTAGACACCCAGATATGCTTTCAACCGCGATAGTATTTCACGGCCAATTTATGAAACTGAAAAGGTATCTAATGAAACTCACTTTAATTAAGGCTTGTTCCACACATTTTCATAAAATTTGTGAGCCAAAGAGAAATCATTTTATTGGAATGAAATGTTTTCATAAATGCATCAGAAAATTATCTATCCAACTTCAGTACAGAAAAAGGCACANCATTTTATTGGAATGAAATGTTTTCATAAATGCATCAGAAAATTATCTATCCAACTTCAGTACAGAAAAAGGCACATTTACTACATCGTCGGATGTCTCGTGGGTAGAACCATACGTCAATATTTTTGGCCAGGGAATTAAGCAAATGTTGTATGCTAACTTCCAGAAAATTCGCCAACTATTGTTTAAATAATGCTCCAATCACAAAGACTTAGACACGAAGGAGGCTGGCAATCCAAAACATATTAAATAGGTGACAAATCAGGTAACTGGTCAGGCCATATAAATGTTGAAACACGATGCAGAGACCTCTAAGAAATCATTATTTGTGGGTGAGCATTATATTGTTGGGAACTGGCTACTAGGAACTCCGCCCAAAAAAGAAAGGAAATAGGGCGTTAGGCTGTTATTGATAAACCTATGTGCATTCACTACCCCTCTAACTATTGCCAGCAGCGAACGGCGATCATATTAGATGGACATCCAAATCACCACGCCAGTAATAGCGGATGAGCAGTACTTTAAAGCAAAACAGATATTGAACAGGTCACCTGTGGCACTCCAAACTCTTGACTTCTAACAGAAGCGCGCTTAATTCCTGAGACGATATATTGCCAGTTTTTAACATTCCATGTTGCCCTCTTATGATACTACCACAAACGATGGCGCCGATGTTCACGCGTTAAGGCCATTGTGGCACGGCGAAAATGATTACCGTTCAAATAATGTTATTTTTAAATTGCATGATCCCTGAAGTGTACACATTCCTTTTAGAACCCAAGAAAGCGTTACGGAGGTCAGAAGCACAGTTCCAGTGCATCCATAAGACATATGTGGATACTTAGGAAGTTAACGCATACTTCATACTTCCGTAACTTCCATTACAGGACATGTGTTTTATACCACATCATAACCAAACGAAATAGCAACGGAAGTAAAATCATCACATAATACATTGACAACTTTATGAATGATCTTTCTTAACAGTTCTTAAAACACCAAGCAAAAATAAGAAAACGTTTTGCACAAAATTGTAAAAAGTTTATTTTGTAGTCAATTCTACAAATACATTTCCGAACTATGTTTCGTATTGTTAAAGCTACAACTATCACATAACTTTTGAAAACAAATTAAATGTTTTTATTTTCTAATCTGTAATGAACGAGATAATTATTAATAACTGTAACATAAATAAAAATAATGTACACATGAAATTTTATTGTATACATTTAATGAAACATTAACGGTATTAATAAATGTAACGTACAACAATTGGTTCATTTAAAACATTACAACTGGCGGAAATTGCCAAAATACATAAAGTTCATCGAGATCAAATGTTTGTCGGTGATAGGCGTCCGTACATGTTTCTGGTAGAGATATTGTGCTCTAATAAGGCTGCTTTATGTCGCCGGATTGTAGACAGAAGCGTCTTGCTCTTTTCGTGCCAGTTCAACAGTCAAACTGCCTTCTATCCTGGAAGTCGTCTATAACCGGACTACAGTGTTCATTGTTCCCAATGCAATCTGCATTTTAGATTTGGACAGCTCAAATTATGAGTAATTAAGCACGCCGTCCATCATGCACGTGGAAACCCTATTATCTAGTTTGAATATTTTTAATTAGTATTGTTTGGTAAATATATTGCATTTAACATAACACGTGTTCTTTTGATGACTTTTTTTATTCCTGTCAACCACACACGGAGCGATAGCATCGCCCTCGTACGACACATACGCAAGTGTCATCATACGAAAAATAAATTGTTGGCATATCATGAAATCGATGCATTTTCCTATAAACATACCAAATTATTTTTATACGGTGCACAGGTTTTTATGTATATGAGTGTATTTTCTGCATGTAATTTGTTTTATTTGTTTTAGACATCTGTAAAATAAATTGGATAGAAAAATACTTCTAATTATATTATGTTTGTAGTATTGCCTATCATGATTTTCACAGAACTGATCAGTCACTATAATAGCAGCCAGTCTTTGAAATTGGAAATATTTTTGAAAGAAAATAACTGGCATTGCATGTTAAATAATGCACTTCACCAATTACATTTAAAGATCTCTGTAATTTTCAAACAGCATGAAAGAAAGTAGAGGTTTGTCAAAAGTGAGTCTATTTTAGTTACTATCTAAGTTAGTACCATTTCTGTTCCTCTACTCATATGAGAAGAGGATGCTGCACGACAATCGTATGCGAAATGAGCCGTCGTTGCGTTTTGGTGAAACCCTCGGTCACTTTTTAAAACCAATGCTGATGCCACTCAAATTTTGTACCAAAGACAGGATCTCCCAAAATGATTGCCCTCAATTCGAATGATGACAACTTGGGAATGAATATGGCTACAGGAACCTGATGTTGTTTATAAATATAAATAACCACAAAGTTTAATTGCAGGTGAATTAGAACGCCTTTCATGTACTGATGAGTGTGTCTCTGGTCACCATTCCGCCACCAGAAGCGCTGCCGCTGCTAAACCTTGCACATGGCATCAGTGCAGCAAAAGGCACAATGCGTCGTGTGGCTGGCTGAGACAAAATTGCCAAACAAAGTGCAGAGAAATTTCAGAACCAAGTATGGGAAACGGCTGCCTGATTTCAAGTTGATACAGTCATGGATGGAAAAGTTCTTAGCTACAGCCACGGTTGAAAAAGGAAAAAGTGGTGGGCGACCAACATCATCTGCACAGACCGTGGTCGACACTCGCACAGCCTTCGCACGATCGTCAAACAAATCAGTGCGACNATGAGTGTGTCTCTGGTCACCATTCCGCCACCAGAAGCGCTGCCGCTGCTAAACCTTGCACATGGCATCAGTGCAGAAAAAGGCACAATGCGTCGTGTGGCTGGCTGAGACAAAATTGCCAAACAAAGTGCAGAGAAATTTCAGAACCAAGTATGGGAAACGGCTGCCTGATTTCAAGTTGATACAGTCATGGATGGAAAAGTTTTTAGCTACAGGCACGGTTGAAAAAGGAAAAGTGGTGGGTGACCAACATCATCTGCACAGACCGTGGTCGACACTCGCACAGCCTTCGCACGATCGTCAAACAAATCAGTGCGACGAGAATTACATGAGATCAAGGTACCGAAAACCACGATGTACAGAATGTTACGTAATCATCTGAAACTGCATGCGTACACGGTCCAAATTGTGCATAATTTGAAACCAGAGGACTTTAAACGGCGTGAACAATTTGCGCACATCATGCTCGACCGAATTGCGGAAAATGAACATATATTTCAGCAAACTGCATTTTCTGATGAAGCCACGTTTCATTTGTGTGGTACTGTGAATAAGCACAAGATTTGGGGATCGGAAAGGCCAACTGCAACGAGGGAGCATATCCTGGATAGTCCTAAGTTCAACAAGTGGTGTGCATTAGTGCATGACAGAGTCATTGAACCTTTCTTCTTTCACGAAAAAACTGTTACGGCTATTGTGTATGCGGACATGCTTCAGAATTATGCCATACCTCAGTTTCAGTGTATGACGCCCCATTTATTTTTACCACAAGATGGAGCACCCCCACACTGAGTTGTNACGCCCCATTTCTTTTTACCACAAGATGGAGCACCCCCACACTGGGTTGCGTTCGTACGGGAATATCTGGACACAGCATTTTCCAATCCATGGATTGGAAGAAACGGTCTTATCCCATGGCCCATGCGATCACCTGACTTTTTTCTGTAGGAGTACGTCAAGGACGTGGTGTATGCAACACCTGTGTCAGGTATGCACACATTGCATGCACGTATCGTTTATGCAATTGAAGTGATCACTCCCCAAATGTTGCAAAATGTGTGGCGTGAGATAGAGTTTCGATTGAACATCTTGGATGTCACTGCTGGTGCCCATATTGAGTGTGTTAACGTGACTGCAAACTTTACAGTTTCTGACCAAAGTCTCATTCCTTTACATATATTCTTTACGAAGTTGTACGCATTTGAAAGCAGGGTAATCATTTTGGGACATGCTGTATAGTGGGCATCACTGAGTGTTGTCACCACAAAATTTTTCGTTTTCGTTCACCCAGTACAGCTAAGCATATCAGCAGATGCATCAGTTATTAGGCCCCTATTGCAGAACATTTGGTGACTGTGCCACATGTCTTTCTCGAATGAGAACTAGGAAATGTGGCTTTGTATAATATTTGAAACATAATTTAATGTGTCTATGTATTTATACACTTTTAATAAAAATAAACCATATCTTTCGTACTTAAGAAAATATGCAGAAAGTTTAGGTCCATCGATTTAGTACGATAAAGTTTCCATTGTATAAAAATNCTTTCGTACTTAAGAAAATATGCAGAAAGTTTAGGTCCATCGATTTAGTACGATAAAGTTTCCATTGTATAAAAATATTATATATTCCAATCATTTTACTTAACATACAAATATGTGCATTTGGTTTTAATGATACATGTTTACTATGTCATTTATTATATTGTTTCAATTTGCATAATAATCAGTAGCCATAGTTTATTTTTCAAACTGACATTATTACACCTTTAGAAACAGCCCTGTGGCATTTAATCCCAGTGGAACATAAATGATTCACTTGTAAATGTTTGCAATTGTTTCATAAGTTATTATCCGTTTCATACAACTTCAGTAAATTTTGTAAGTTCTCGAAAAGTAGTGCCGACACAATATATCCCTTCACCACAGCTGTTGTGCCAGGAAAACGATATTTGTAAACAAACTCTACGAATCCCATGGCACGCATGAAAGACTGACAACTTCAATGCAGTACTAAATACACTATAGCTGGTTGTCATTCTCAGCTGTTTTATTTTTGTTATGACCATATAATAAACAATTTAGGGCTCTGTTTATTTTACTGGTGGGGCGGGAAAATCTAGATAATCGTCATCTTATGAGTAGAAATTTCAACTGCCCATTTCTTTGATGTCACAGTGAAAAATTTTGCTCGTACGGAAATAACATTCAAATAACTATCACTCGAAAGTTCTATTTTTTTATCGAAATAACAAAACGCTATAAATGTGTCTGTTCGTACCGATGCGAGAAATAAACACTTAATCTATTCAATGAAATTATACTCGCACATAACAATAGATGGATTTTTTATATAAATAACTAGACTAAAAAGGGCGTTTATTTAGACTGCGTGCCTTTCTCAACCTCCCGCAAGAACAAAACGCGGTAATATGTCAGTGTTCATACCAATGTGAGAAGGGCACAATGTAAACGTTTTCAGAAAGTTTAACTTCACACGTGAAAATCGTTGGATTTACAATAAAATGAACTATGGTATAAAATACGCTTTTAAGGCCACNAGTTTAACTTCACACGTGAAAATCGTTGGATTTACAATAAAATGAACTATGGTATAAAATACGCTTTTAAGGCCACATATATTTCAAATATTCTAACAAGAGTTTCTAAAAACATTACTTACAAAACACACAAACTTGTTCGCTTTATTAACTCCGTAATTCGTATTCACGCGGTGAGACTTGGACGATTATTTCACTAAAATCACTTTCGTCGGTCACTGATACGAAAGACAAATAAACGACTGCATGATTTTAGAAAAAAACACTTGAGCTGTTTCTTGAAATAAACCAATTTAAACTTAAAAAACGTAAATACGTTGTCACTCGCGTCTCGCTTCATGATGGTTAAGGAAAAGGGCGGACCAAATCACACAAGCNAGTTTAACTTCACACGTGAAAATCGTTGGATTTACAATAAAATGAACTATGGTATAAAATACGCTTTTAAGGCCACGTATATTTCAAATATTCTAACAAGAGTTTCTAAAAACATTACTTACAAAACACACAAACTTGTTCGCTTTATTAACTCCGTAATTCGTATTCACGCGGTGAGCTTTGGACGATTATTTCACTAAAATCACTTTCGTCGGTCACTGATACGAAAGAGTTTATTTGCTGACGTACTAAAATGAAAAAAACACTTGAGCTGTTTCTTGAAATAAACCAATTTAAACTTAAAAACGTAAATACGTTGTCACTCGCGTCTCGCTTCATGATGGTTAAGGAAAAGGGCGGACCAAATCACACAAGCAACCTTTTTACGAAGGGGCAGACACGTGATATTTCAGTTCACTGAGGTGACTGTTCTAAAAAGGCACATACAACGAACTACATTTAATGAAAAATGTAACTGTAAAAAAAAAATATCTTCAGATATAATATTCCAACACGACCAGCAAGGGGTTTTCGCATTTAAATTAACCACGCAGAAAGCAAGCACAATGGCATTCACGCGTTGGAGATCAGGAGACATTTCACATAACCCTAATATACGCGCGCTCTAGTGTAATACTTAAAAAAATTTTAAAGCCTATACCTTATAATTATAAATTTGTACATTATTTTAAAGGCATAATTTTAACTATAGATGTTATAATTATCATTAAAGTTATAAATTGTGATTTTTAATAGAGAGTACAATTTTTCTTCATAATCATAGCAAAGAAAGCCGAAATAACGACATACATCCTGCAACAATCAGCTGACACATTACTTTGTAGATGAGGGCGTTTACTTTTTACATTCTGTGTAGGTTGGTCACAATGTTTGAAAAATTTACTGAAATTATATGAAACGCGGTATATGCATAAATATAAAATATTATTAATTAAAAATAATAAAATAATTTGGCTATCAATATTCTCTTATTTCGGAATGCATTTTTATTATCTTTGTACTGAATTGTTNAAAATAATAAAATAATTTGGCTATCAATATTCTCTTATTTCGGAATGCATTTTTATTATCTTTGTACTGAATTGTTGTTTTTTTTTACTATGTGACATCCGATACAGATTTCTTATTGGATTTTACAGCATATATCTCGTTCCTCAAGGACATCGTTGATTTCCCCGCCAATTTTAACACGTACATGTTCCACGGAGGTAGCACATTTGGTTTCATGAACAGTGGAACAATGCATAGCAAGTACCCTACATACGAGTCAGACGTCAGCAGCTATGGTAAGTGCATCTTGTGGTCAAAATTAGACTTTTAAAGAGAGCGGGAGCCGAATACTTAAGAAATTAAAATAAGAAAGCAATTTAAAATTTAAAAGGACTCATTCTACACTGAAGAGCCAAAAAAAAAAAAAAAAAAAAAATGCTACAGGCGTGCGTATGCAAATAACAGAGGTATGGAACCAATCAGAGTAACTTGATGTGGTCGGCAGCTAGATCGGTTACTGCTGCTACAATGGCAGATTATCAAGATTTAAGTGAGTTTGAACGTGGTGTTATAGTCGGTGCACGAGAGATGGGACATAGAATCCCCGAGGTAGCGATAACATTTGGATGTTCGCGTACGACCATTTAACGGTAGTACCGTGAATATCGCGAATCCGGTAAAACATCAAAGCTTCGACATCGCTGCGGCCGGACAAAGATCGTGAAAGAACGGGACAAACGACGACTGACGAGAATCATTAAACGTNTTGAACGTGGTGTTATAGTCGGTGCACGAGAGATGGGACATAGAATCCCCGAGGTAGCGATAACATTTGGATGTTCACGTACGACCATTTAACGGTAGTACCGTGAATATCGGGAATCCGGTAAAACATCAAAGCTTCGACATCGCTGCGGCCGAACAAAGATCGTGAAAGAACGGGACAAACGACGACTGACGAGAATCATTAAACGTGACAGACGTGCAGCCCTTTCTCAAATTGGCGCATATTGGATCTGTGGACTGCCCTTCAGGATTCATGGTGTGAATTGCTTCCTGCATACCTTCAGACATTAGTCGAGTCCATGCCACGTCGTCTTGCGGCACTTCTGCGTGCTCGNCCTGCATACCTTCAGACATTAGTCGAGTCCATGCCACGTCGTCTTGCGGCACTTCTGCGTGCCGCACGATATTAGGAAGGTGTACCAGTTTTTTTTTGGCTCTTTAGTGTATATTCCAAATATTTGAATTTTGTCACAATAGAAAGTAGTATTTCATGTCACCTATCCTCCTTCCTTTTTCAACCATTAAATTTAAGTATTCTAACCGGTGTTTGATATGATGCGAAGTTATATTGAGACAACAGGATTTGGGAAAGAACGTAAGGAAGATGGGGTGTGGCAGAAGGCGGACAGGNAGTCGAGTCCATGCCACGTCGTCTTGCGGCACTTCTGCGTGCCGCACGATATTAGGAAGGTGTACCAGTTTTTTTTGGCTCTTTAGTGTATATTCCAAATATTTGAATTTTGTCACAATAGAAAGTAGTATTTCATGTCACCTATGCTCCTTCCTTTTTCAACCATTAAATTTAAGTATTCTAACAGGTGTTTGATATAATGCGAAGTTATATTGAGACAACAGGATTTGGGAAAGAACGTAAGGAAGATGGGGTGTGGCAGAAGGCGGACAGGAGAAGAAAAAGGGAACAAAATAAAGTAAGGAACGATGGAAAGAGAAGGGCTCCAAAAATAATAAAATAAAAGGTGTTTTTGGAGGCATTCACCATCAGGTATATTTGAAGAGCCCCCAGAAAGTCGACGAATCGAAACTTTAGTAAGCATTTATTCGAATCATACTTGGTAGAGCAATAACAAACAAATACTATCGAAATAGGAATTACTTCTGTGATAGTACCAAATGTAATGTAGGATAACAATATTTACTATTCATTTCTGGCCAAGAATAACTGCAGATTACTAATATTTAAATAGACTGCTTGACTGCATCGGGCACAATGATACACGCGATCTCCGTCACGTTCTATATCATCTCTGCTTCAATTTGGCTTCAAGAGCCGAAAAACATAATCCCCCCCTCCCCCCGGGGGTACCGACATTTTCCCAAAGGACATAACTGACCCAACGGCCGAGGGAAGGTCCAAACAGACAATACTCCCTCAAATCACGGCAAAATAGGCAGGGAAAATGCGACTTCCAGCCTTAACCCAAGTTCAAAAACACTCCCCCCCTTGTCGTCATAACTCCTCCCTGGGGGGAGGGGGGGAGTGAGTGTGGGGGGATCGAAAGAGGAAGGTTGATTACCTTGTGAAAACGTTTGTCCGACCTTCTACCTCTTAAGGGAGGGGCGCTGCGCGCCTTCAAAAACACCCCTCAAACTTCCGTTCTTGATTAATGGTATAGATTCTTCTTCGTTTATGTATAGGAACTAGAAAAATGTGAAATTTCAGGGTGCATGATAATTCGTCAAATAAATGTATTACAGAGTATCACAACAGCAATGATCCAATTATTTTTAATATATTTTTGCGTCAGTTTGTCTAAAGTCTAAAGAAATATATTTTAACATATAAGCAGATTGTCATATGAACTGATGGGGATCTCTTGGGCTCAAAATCTTGGTTGCACAGGTCACTTAAAATGAGCTCAATCCATATTAGTATAGGCTGTTCACGGTAAAGTGAGCACTTTTGAGGCCCTAGTTACTTTATTATTTCAGCAATTTTTTTACACATTAACCACTTTTTAAAATAAATATTATAATGTAAGCAATAAACACAGTGTGTATATTCCACCGCACACTAAAGTCAATGTCTAAGACTAAAATAAAATATACTTAATGACTATTATTCCAAATGAGAGAGCTTTCTAAAGTGCTCATTTTATCGTGAATAGCCTATGGATAACAAAATTGACTGTAGGACCCAGGCCTATTTCACTTAATGTTCGTGTATGACTAAATTTGGTCCCAGTAGTAAGCAGTTTACCAGGCGCAGTGGGTATTTCTCATTGTTAATGGAACGGAGTTGCATCATTAGTGCAGTATATGTGTGGAGTTCAAAATCCTTGCTTGAGCACCTAAAATAATGGCTGTCGTAACACCTACCACTGTTTATAACTCGGCAAAGGATGAACTGGTTACAAATAAAATATGACTTGCCACATGATGGCCAGGGAATGGGACGTCACATCAAGTAGGTTTATGTTTCTGCACAAGTCAGTTGCGCAGGTAGAGGGCGGACTCTGCTGTGGAAGCGTCTGGATTTTGCACGTCTGCCTCGCACAGGTTCCTTATATAATGTCGAGCGCGTTGGTCTCCGGCTAGGCACAACGTCTGTGAGTATGAGGTGATGCCTCCGGGCGTCAGGAACGCGCGGGGTGGCTGGCTTCACTGGCGTTGGCACTCCGTGGCAGTCCCTGGCTCCGACCCTCGGACGTCGGTTGCGGCTGGAGCGGGCGGCAGGGCAGGCTGACCTTGGCGTCGCCTGGCTGTTGGTGCATCTGTGGGCTGGTTGGAACAGCGTTAGCTGGTGCTGGTGTCTGGGCGGTCGAAGTGTCGTGAGCTGGCTCGTCGAACGGAATCACACCCAGCAGGAGTGGGATCCCCCATCGTAGTAGCTCTACTGCGGGATGGGCACCACCGGGAAGCCTATTCGAGATGCCAAAGAGGTTGGCAGGGATTGTAGTGAAGTGTGGCTTCACTAGGTATCAGGCGGCTTGTGTTCTCTCCCAGGGGGATAAGCAGCTGAGGGATGCTATATGGTGATTGCTCAGGGGGTGGCGAGATACGAGAACAGCAGCTGTCCTCTGCGTTTTTCCTGCTCCCTCATCAGTGGCCGAACGTCATGAGCAAGAAGGGTACTACGGTTCACTTTGTAGAGTACGGCAGGCAACAAATCCCTAGCTAGAGTGTAAACCAGAAGTTCCTGTGTCAAGCCTCATCAGACCTGGCACCCCCTCCAGCGAGTTTATACGATCTGGAGGGAATGAGTTAGCTGTCTTAGTTGGCCCAGATGCCTCGTTGTGTGTCTTTCTAGTGGTTGGGGCTGTACTGTATGTGCGCACGCACTAGTACCTTCACATGCCTTGTCCACAGTAAGAGTGGCCGTCGACTTTGTGGTGTTTGAGACGTATGTGCAGTCCTGGTTAGAGGTTGACCACAGTCCTACTCTACGTCGGTAAGAGTGGCCAATCCGTTGTCCCCTGCCACTCCCTTGTAGGGTGACGCTTATCAGGTCGGGGAAAAGACACACTTTCACTCCAGAGTAAGGAAAGACAGATGNCAGTCCTACTCTACGTCGGTAAGAGTGGCCAATCCGTTGTCCCCTGCCACTCCCTTGTAGGGTGACGCTTATCAGGTTGGGGAAAAGACACACTTTCACTCCAGAGTAAGGAAAGACAGATGATAACTGGAATACCTGTTTTACTNAGACAGATGTTAACTGGAATACCTGTTTTACTTTCACGAGAATAGAACACGGTGACCCATACTATATCCTACCTCTACACGCATTACGTGTTCAAAGGATTTTGTATAAATACAATACAGGTGTAGGGGCCTGTCGGCTTGAAGAGCGGACGAGAGCAAACAATTAAGTATCCATGAAAACAACTACACACTTATTGTGACTAGTAGTCCTGAAGGGATCCAGGGCACCATGTGTCGGGTGTGGTGAACGTGATGGCAAGTGTCAGGGGTAGCGACGACTCTTTGGCTGCACTAGTAGAGAATGTGTTGGGTGAAGAATGATGGTAGAACTCTGGAAGCTCTCGGGAGGGTCCTCTGGATGACTGTGGCTGTTAGTAGAGAGCCTTAGCACAACTGATGCTAAGGCAAGTCATGGGAACAACGAATTTATTTATTTGCTAATTTTACTTGCGAGCCCCCAAATCACACTAAACCAGTGTGAGTTCCATCACAGTCCTGGGAGCACTCCGGCATGCATGTTAGCTAGGATGGTTGGAGAATGGGATGTGTCTCAGGGAAAGCCCTATACGCCCTATGTCGGGTTTAAAATGGCAAAATTGGGTGCATGCTTCGCGGCTGAGCAGGGTTCTCTGGTGCTATGGCTTTAATTGTAGCCACGAACTCGCCCGAAAAAGTAAGGGTCTAGATAGAAGAGGACAGCAAACCAGCGCAAAGCGGAGAGGGCACTGGGAAAATCTGTGTGACAGTTGCGCTGGAGAAAATGCAATTATTTTACTTGATTAATGGTGGGATAAAGTAGGATGATTGATAGTTCGCGAAGATAAACTTTGTGAGGTTAATGAGTGATGATATGAAATGTGTCGAACTGCTGCTGGATTGTCACCAGGGTCGTACCACAGCAGCATGCCCCTGGGGAAGGGGGAAATAACTGTGCCACCCACCCGCAGATGCCAGTCATCTCTCTGTAACGCGAAAAAAAGGTTAGTTTCCAGGCAAAAAATTGGAATATTGGCATTTCTGCCAGGCGTCAACCCATATATATCCCAGGCTAGCCTTCGTGTCTCGGGCGCTTTGGTTATCTTCAGCCGTCAACCCTCGGGTTCGGGTCGGGCTATGACTGCTGCCTTCTCTTGGTAGGGTGGTTTGGACAGCTGTGTTGGCGGTATTCGCCACTCGCTTAGGGGCAAACTCTTGCATGCCAGCTGCTGCTTCTCGGCGAGATTACAAACGGCGGGAGCGATGACATGACTTGCATTTACTATGTAGGCGCTGGCCTTAGAGGCAGCCAGTCGAGGTTTGACTCTCTCGGGGCACATGATACGGATGTGATGATTTGAAGTCGAAAAGAATAATGGATAGGAAGCATCATGCTTCAAACTAAAGAAACATAAATATGTTATATGCGAAAATTAATACATATTATGTCACAAATACACCAGTTTATTACAATAAGTGGCAATATTTTTTGCTTGGTTCATTTTTCTTTTGTATCCTTGTTTAAACACCTCTGAAGCCTTTTATATTATTTTCATATATCTTCAAGAATGGCAGCTGTACCGTTGTCATGTTGCCTGTTTACAGAATGGAAATGATAAGAAAGCTTGCTATGAAGCAAAAAGCGTGTTATATTTTAGCACAGTGCATTATATGGTTTTCAACTAAGTAGTAGTTATGTGCTTGCTTCAACCATGTTTTAGCAATTTGCCTTGACTTATATGGCTTGTAAAACAATTCTTATGGTCATTGGAGTTGTTTTCAGGAATCTGACATATATACACACATACATACATACTCATATATCTCGGCCAAGTCTGTATTAGCTATTTGAGTTGCAAAGCAGGATATTTGGTCGGATGTGGGCACACTGAGAAGGGTTGTGATATAAGAATCAATCGCTTGACATTCTGCCTTTTTCCTTTGCTGACGTGCTGCTTCCACGCCTTATGCTGCAATCTCTCCCCCTCCCCAATGTAAAAGAGAGTTATAGCACCATTGCTGGTTTTAAAATGGGTATACTCTGGCACCGTGTATGTTTAATTCCTTAATACAAATGACCTAGCAGTCGTGTCTACAAATTGCGATGACAACCTACATATAAACGCCAAACAATTCTCAAGTGAATGAGACACAATGCAGACTAAGCAAGGTACAACCCACCAAGTTGTACCTCTATGTATTATAATGCAGTAATATATGTTACCAGTTATTCAACAAATATTCGAATAGACGAAGAATGTATTTTTCTAATGGAGATGGTCCTAAATATGCCTTGCCCTGAAAATTATGCAGACCAGTGTTCTGACAAATCCCATAATTGTGGGCTGAGCTTAACTAAACATAATGCCAGCTACTTTGAATATACGTATACGTAAATGTACTTCTCCATCATTGCCGACAGTCGTGATCATAACAAATATTACAGTCTGGCACTACAGTAACAGTGGGCTACTAATGAGGCAATTATAAAAAGAACAGATCAGAGTCTGTTATTTACTAGATGCATGGTAATGAATCTCAGCCTACTATCTCTCCCAATGAGTAGTTGCCTGCAGCTCTGAACTTGCAATTGTGTGACTCAAGGGGCCTCAAAGATCATTGACTAATCACAACTTAGTGTTTCAAAGTCCTCTCGACTAGAAAATATCCTTAGCGAGTTATTTAAAACTCAAGTTATTACTGACAATAGTAGCATGTATCTGGCTGGTTGCTGGGATTTCTGGTCAGGCGATCCTGGTCAGAGTTGCTGACTGAAGACTAAAGAACGATAATTTATGAACTAGACCCTATATATGACAACAAACTTTTGAGATTTGTGATATCGTATATGGATACAAAATACCACGATGGCTGCAATTGTCTGATGGTTTCTCTGGCATCCAAAGTTATTTCTTAACAAAGTTGGAGAAACTAAATACATCATAAGAAAAAATAGGCATTAAACCTCTTTGGTTGCATGAGGAATGATGAAGGGGTCACATGACCGACAGTGTTGTGAGAGGCTGTTGGGAGGCAAGAATATAATGTGTTGTAATTACACCCTGAACATGGAGAGTAAAGATGGCAGAGCACAAAAATTTGGCACTACAGAGTATTTTGCTGAAAAAACAACTGTGCGGCCAAACATGCAGGTAATGAAAACTCATTAATTAAGGTAATGTTTGAGGAAAAGTGAATTTTTGTTGGTTTAATAGGGTAAGCAGTTGTACGAGGTGACATTGGCTTGACGCTCCAGCCAATGGGAGTGAGTAAATTTCTATAAAAACGTAGGTGCGCTAAGAGTGATCGAGTTTCTTTCCATCTTGCCTCAGAAGCATGAAGTGTTGCTTTCACTAGATATATTTGCGATTAGCAGCACAGTCCGGAGAGCATGTCGTGTTGACATGCCCTTGAGTACAGGCATCGTAGCCCGAACGTCTTGTCACTCGCACCGAACGAGAACTGGTATGCAGCGACCACCTGTGACAGAATACACCCTGAAGTGATGGATATGGCTCACCACTTTGTGAAATGCTTGGAATATTGCAATACTCGTTCGCAGATCAAACTGACACCGACATCGAGGAGACTGAAGGGGGTTGGAGTCGGGTATGACGCAGCATAATTATAAGACTGAAGCTGGTGTTTGTTGTACACTGATAATAGTATGACTGAAAAATAGCATAACTTATCATTATGAATGGACTGTGTCCCCAGAGTGAGCCATAATCGAGTTTGTGATCTTATGTATCGTATAATCTTTTTGATCTCAGGTCATCTCTTGGACCTTAAATGCTTCCTTATTATAATATTTTTATTATGATTGCTATCCAGACTATAAATAGTCTGGGTGAAAATAATGTTTGAAGCATTTTGTAAAATCATCATATCTACCATCCTCCCAGCAGTCACTGCCAACCACGTCCTCCATACGATGATTGTGGCAAATACATTGGTTGCAATTTTCAACCCATGCCAGCACGAATCCATACCCTAACTGATATAATGTCAGAGAAAACTCCTGACTGTGTAATTCCTGGTAAAGACCATGCTCCTCGTTTCTTTCCATGACACTTGTGAAGTTCCCGAAAAGCACATGGCCCGCTCCGATTTCAGTCAATTCTCGACGAACGCTGACCCCCAGGGGTGCAGACACATATGTTACACTCATCCATTACCACACATTTAAATTTCTTCTCATCGAAATCCATGTTTGGGTTCCACTGGTCTGAAAGTTAAGGAGACTACCAGCTCACTACCAGACAAAACCATAATTATTGGCCATGATTCAAACACAGTCTGGGAAGCAGATACCCATTTTGGTAAACCAGGCATAGGGAACGCCCAGGAGTTTCCCACATTTGTAGGCTGAGGCCTTCCACTGGTACCACAAGGATATGTGGGTTCCCTTGATCTATCAGAAGCTATTCGCTTGCACAAAACTAGCCCTTCCCGAAACTATATTTTCAGCCGACCCATGATCCTAAAGGTGACAATACCCCGACACAATTATCACTCGGCCGAAGTCTCTTTTTTACAAGTTGTATCGCTGGTTTTTACCTTGAAGGAGAGGACTATTCCGCAATATCGGACACTCCCACCGGATATGCAGCAGTTCAATCATCTTACGCCCACCACAGGCCGGATCCCAGGGCACTTCCCATATTAACACATGTTGAGGGAGGAGGATCATTCCCATTCCAGGTCATGACCACTCCTACTGGGTATTTAGCTTCATGGACTTCAGCATTCCGCACATTACATTTCAGTTCCTCGACACCTGAGCTAAAACATTTCAAGCCTATAAGATTGTGGAAACAGCTCCCACACCCTTCCAAATCCTTCAGCCATAATATACCCTCGATGGCATTGGAAGACTCCACCGGGTGACCAACACTTGCAGAGACCTGCACTTTACACCCTGGTTCCCTACTCAGGGAGAGTCTCTCAGGCAAAGCACATGGTATCCAGCACTCAGGACACGCATTAGAGTTATAGTTACTCACGACAGTATGACTGAGACAAGGAACTAGCATGCAGTATGTGACACCTCTAGACAGCTTAAATATCAATGTATAACCAGGAGTCTATGACTGAGTAACCTCACAAGAGTCATTGGGGAATACCTGGGCCAGTTTATCAGCATCTATGAAAGGTTTCTGCTGCAATCAATTATAAGTATTAGTAATGCATGGAATATTTAAGATACTGCTGATAAATATCAGGCAGATTTCATTGCCACTGAGTAATCTAGCTGTCGATTGTGGCGCGCGAGCAGCTTGCAGTTAAAACGACCACTCCCAGGGGCGAGGCAAGTGCAAGGACTTGGAAGAAAGGACCCTTGATCACCACAGTGCCGCACTACTTGTTATAGACAGAGTCTGCTGGGATATGTGTGACACTCGCCCTTGCTTCCTTGCTTGGAGCTGGCGATGCTGTGAGCTATTTTTTGATGCTGGCAGATAGCATGTGTTTTAATTAGTGTTTAGTCCATTCTATGTTAATTTACCTTCACCTATGCTCAAAAATATTATCGTCTTTTCTTTCGCCTTCTCTACACATAATCCTGCTTCCCGTAGATTACTTTATTTAATTTTACCCATTATTTTATGAGTTACAGTACGTTAAAATGTTTATGTTTCCTCTTGCTACCCCCATTGGGACTAGTCCCAGTATATAGCGTGGAAAGTGTAATATCACAAACTATTGGCTTGCCATTTCGATATGCAAAAACCATCTTTCCAAACCCAATCCAGAATGAAGTAGTCAAAGTGTATAACACCCAAGCCTGACAGAAACCTACACACCTCCATCCATCCAAATCACCTCAGCA
The DNA here is from genome assembly GCA_002778355.1 of Clitarchus hookeri. Classification (NCBI taxonomy): domain Eukaryota; kingdom Metazoa; phylum Arthropoda; class Insecta; order Phasmatodea; family Phasmatidae; genus Clitarchus; species Clitarchus hookeri. Next base: position 197,098 of record NQII01002460.1, on the reverse strand, counting down.
CCATTATGTACAAAAATAGTTTACATTGAAACTAAACGCTAAAGCAGACTACACTATTCGTGAAAACCTTAAAACAATATTATTGCATATTCCCAAGCTGCATGTACACATAGTGTCAATGTAGGGTGCAATGTGCCTCTGTAAATACTGTCAGAGGCAAAGTGTATGTACTGCAATAAGTAAAACAGATTATCATGTATAGTATTTGTATTTTTGATGTACAATTCGTGTACATGCGACCGGAATGGCTTAAATTGCCCATATAGACGATATTATGGAAGGGAAACTCATTGGATGACTGGAGTAAACTAAAGTAACGTGGTGGTGATCCACAAACTACACATTCAACCAAGTGTGATTGCCCGGGGTTAGTAGAGGTTTATACAGGCCAGAAATGTTGGTTGATCTTTTAGTAGGTTACATGAAAGGCGTACAACACCATGAGAATATAGTTATTTCGCACTTACTGCCTAATGGAATGATCGAAGAACAAGAGATTATCTTGCTTAGAGATTGAAAACAGCTGCAGAGACGAATATTTACAGTAATGTTAAATGTCCAGTGGTTAGCGATACACATTACATTGACTACTGCTCACAAGCCTTCAAAAGGGTAACTTTCTTTCCAATGAATGGCCAATGTATTGAGTTGCATAAAGGCCCCGGAACTGGTCTGGACAAACAGTAGGGCTGTGGACAAGGCAACAAGTTTAGTGGTTATAAGGGTTTCAGAAAGGGGGGTGGTGGTTTTTTTGTGTGCAATGGTGTATCAAAATGGGTGGGTCTTCGTAGTCTGGTAGAGAGTCTTCGTAGTCTGGTCTTCGTAGAGCTAGAAGAACCAGTGTTACCAGGCTGATTGAGGCACGCTGTTACAAGTTATTACTGACAATAGTAACATGTAACTGACTATTTCTTTTCCGGTTTAAGTAGAAGACAAGGAATTTCACAGGTAATAAGCAAATCTAACACCTAGTACTTCGTGATTTTTCACGAATTTTATCACTTCATAGAATTGTAAAAATTATTTACTTTACTTCCATGCCAATAAGGTGACTAGATATCTAATATGTTAGCTGTCAAAGGTTGTATTCTAACAGGTTGAAATGTCTGTAGAATATTTCGGTAATATTTCAATAAATTACAAAATTATGCATTATTACAGCAAAATCTAACTATATATATATTTTTTTTTCCTGGTTTTATTGTTATTTCAGTAAGATTAATTATGTTCCTGTTTTAACATTTTAAACAAGAAACTTGCTATAGCCATCTCATTTTTGCAGATTATGACGCACCGTTAAATGAAGCTGGAGACTACACTGAAAAATACAATGCCACAGCGAAGCAGATAGCCAATTTTCTAGCTGTGAAGACCAAATTACCTGCGATGCCTGCTGAAATTGTCAAGATAGCATACCCAGCGGCAAAAGTAACTCACTCTCTCAGTTTGAGTGAACTGGTACATAAAGTGGTGAGTTTATCGTTAATGTTATTTACTTTTGATTATGCCACCTTAAAACTAAAAACTGTGAACGAATAGATTACCAGCATTAGTGAACTACATGTTACACAGTTTGTAGCTCTTTTTGTGAAGAAAGCCGAGTGGGCGCCCAAGCCTTTATTCCCCAATCCCTAACATCTCTCCAGAATAAAAAGACGCACCTAGTATATTAAGCTTCGCAGTGAACTGTGGCCTTGTTCTTCTACAGGAAAAGGCCGATCAAATGAATTCCAGCAATGTGGTGCCTATGGAGTTGCTAGACGTAAACAACAAAAGTGGACAGGGCTATGGTTTCATCTTGTACAGGAAGACCAAACTTAACATCCCAGAAAATTCGATAATAAAGATAAGCGGAAAAGTCAATGACTTGACTGTGCTAATGGTGAACGGCCTGAGGAAAACTGATGTATTCAATACGTCTGACCAACAGAAAACTTTTGGATACTTTGATGCCGCAAGGTAAGCAATTCATTGTTACTTTGTATTAGCGCTCTTTCAACACTCATTGAGACCGTAACTTTGTATTTCCCAACGCAATTATAAATGAGGATACAGTTTATAATTTGGCAGAAACAGTTGTACTAGTAGTAACTGGTTAAAAGAGTAGTGCAGGAGTGTGTGTGAATGTGAGAAACTTATCGGTTGGTGGTATCGTGATTTGCATGTTATCTTCTTCACACAACTCTTAATTACACCGAATATAGCTTGTATCATCGGTGACCTCTACGTTTCTTACTTGGACAGATGTCCTTTTATCGAAGGGGTTGACGGTTTTCACAAGGGTTGTTCTCTGGGTAGAGCCCGTGGTAGTCATTTTTTTTAAACTTCCGGTTCCTGAACAATTTTAATTCCACCACTATTCCATAAGCACCATTATTTACTTCCTCGAGTAGGCATGACTCGTGACAAGTGCACGTATCATAGCGTATTCAGTACTCTATGCTCTCCACGCGTCAAGTTATAGCTACTAGTTGTTCTTTTGTTGCAACACTTGTCCATATCTCACCTGTCCCTACTACTTCCCAATATTCCATCACGCCGTTGTTTTCAGTTGACTACCCTGCTCTTTTTATTCTTTACTATCATAATTGGATTATATAGAGCTATTTAAAGCGATTTGCTATTTTAGACAACGCTTGTTCTGGCACGAGGTTGAAGATTTCCTCGATGTTCACAATATCCTATGATCTGAGGGAGTGACTCGCATTAGGTGAAGTTCCATTAGGAATTGTTTAACTAAAAGCTAAGCCAGTTCGATAAATATCACGTAGCAGTAATGAAAAGACTCTATCATACAATTTTCTTTTGGTGCCACAGTATCTGGTTTCTATAATTTTACAGTTAAAATCGTTAAGAAATTAAATATCTTCATCAGTATCAAAAGATTACTTACTATGATAGCTTTCTTTATTTATTTTGTCCTTGCATATACCACTTGTTCATAGTCAGCGGCACTTAGTTTTGCCTTACTAGGGCACTAGGGCCACAATTCATTTTAGTGTTTGAATGAGCTACCAGAAATTTGCAGTTGCGCACCAGACCAGAAACTAACATAATGAATAATGAATTTGAAGTTACTTTTTAATAACGAAATATTTACTGTAGCAAGACAATGACATTAATTTTTAATTCCAATGTTGGATGCAAATAATTCAATAATGTTTTGCATACGGTAACGTGCATTATTTCACAAGTTATGTACTTTCCTTAAATCATTAATTTGACATTTTATTTATATTTCTTTACATTTTCACTTGGTTCAATGACGTACAGGATTTTTGTAATGTCGAAAATCGTGCTAAATGATTATCTACAAAAATGTCAAAACACTTTATTTTAACAAAGGTTAGCTCATTGTTTACATAAATGCATGTCTTTTTATTATTCTGTCTTCCTACCAAGTTCTAATACAATAAGAATATTATGAACAACTTAGGCTAAATACTTCTTATAAAAGCATGGATCTGTTGAATAAAAATACATAGAAAAATACACCACTGTTCAAAAACGGTGTTATATCATCTAAGCACTCTCAGAAAGTAAAATCATTCAAACAAAATATTGAGCACACCAAAACACGCACTCAGAAACATACTCAAAACAACTGTTACCTGTAGAAAGAAGTTAAATAATTAAACATTTCACAAGTTCAGAACTATTGTTTCTTCCCATCAATGTACTATGTGTGTTTGATTTTTGAAAGTATCAAATCAAAAACAGAAAAAATTTAAGATTGTTTTCTGTGGTATGAGTTGGTAAAAGCGCTTTGAATCGAGATTACAGATGGATGAATGGCTATCAACTGGCAGTGCTGAGCAATAAAAGAAAATATAAAATTAATTTTAGTTTGTAAATATACTGTTGTTGTAAAAAAAAATTGTTGCATTCACAAGGAATAGTCGGATTACAGTGGAATTCGGAAGGGTGGAAAAAGTCATGAAGAACAAGAAACGATTACGAATTGAGATTTGTATGAGCATTATTTCTTGTGTTACACATACATAACTCGGTATGTTGTCGGGGTCCCCATATTTGCGAATAAATTCGCCAGATATTACGGCTTGGAGTTGTAGAGGTTCCTAATGGTGTCTTGCAAGAATCCATCTCATGCCGCTTGAATACTTTCTCGTACCACCTGCAGATTTTGCGGTATGGGTGGAGTCGCGATCGCGATAGAACAGCCAAAAGCATCCCACACAATTTCAATTGGGTGTAGGTCTGGCAATGTGGCTGGTCATAACAGGCAGAGTATCCATGGCTTCAAGGCACACTAGTGAGAGAGTATGAGTATAATTACGAGCGTTTCCCTGTCGGAATAGCGCACTGGCGTTGGTGTTCACAAATTGCAGGGCAAGTGGTTGTAGGAGCTCAGAAAAATACCATTGGGCTTTTAAGATGCCAGTGATGAAGTCCCGTTGTGATCGGGCTACGTACGAAATCGCAACCTACACCATGACAACAGACTTTCTTGATGAGTGAAATGTGACAGTAAACCATTTGTCTTCATACTGCTCATTTTTCCTCCCCACGTTAATGTGGGACTGAGATTACCCGCAGCCATTCTGCATGACTCCACGACAGCCGGTCACCGCAATATTGCAGTCTGAGGCGACATTTGTGAATTGTTAACGGTAGTCGTTGTAACGATCTGCGTGCATGTCAAGGTGGGAATTACTGCTCGCTGAAAGCCCGCAGTAGCAGTGGTTGAAGCACTCCGCACATGTCGGACAATCCGTCAGTTCTCCATCCATGTGGGACGTGGTAGTCTCCCAGATACTTCGTGTCGTGTGCGCGTCCTTCATATGTCCACTGCTGCTAACAGCGAACTACGTTAATATCAGCACGACCGGTATGGTGAGCTGTGTGACGAAATGACCAGCCCACTTCCCGCAGCGCTGCAATCAGAACTCTCTCGAACGGGTCTCACTTTTCAAAGTGCTGTCTAACTAGACCCTGAGGCATACTTTACTTTGAAGAGTTGCTTCCAATACAACAGCATGAGTCACAATGGAAAGCATCCACTCTGGTAAACGTAAAGAGAATAATTTTCATGTCTTACATTGTCAAAACTTTCCACCATGATTCATTCATGTAGGTTGCTTTCTTGTGTCTGCAACTGNGCTTCCAATACAACAGCATGAGTCACAATGGAAAGCATCCACTCTGGTAAACGTAAAGAGAATAATTTTCATGTCTTGCATTGTCAAAACTTTCCACCATGATTCATTCATGTAGGTTGCTTTCTTGTGTCTGCAACTATTTTTGTCATATTTTTCGAAGGAAAGAAAACCCTATGAGATCACTTTCTAGTCTGTGTGTGCACGTTTGAGTCCGTGCATGTGTGTGTCCCACTCGCCCCTAAAAATCTTTAAAAGCATGAACTGAATTTCACCAAACTCGGTGAACATAAGTATACTTAGTAAGTATATCTGACTTGCATAGTTGTTGACCATGCCGGCCTCTTGTTTTCGAAACAATGGTCATTTTAGGTTTTAGGTTGGTGTGTAATATCTGGGAACTATTCAACCCATTTAAACCAAATTTTCTATGTTGACATTGATTCATGTAATCATTGAATGTAGAGGCGAATATTGTTCTTGGTAAGTCATTTTGGAAAGTAGAAAGAAATAAAGCTTTTACGTTATATCTCGAAAACTACTAAACCAATTCTCGCCAAATTGTTAAGTAAGCAATACTGTGGTAGTCCATGCAAATGTATGCGATTTGAATTGATAGGAATTTTTTCCAAATATTTGGCAAACAAGTATTTTAAGATTATTTAGTATATCTACCATACAATTCAACCAATTTCAACAAAATTTTGTTTGCTGAGAGTAACTATTAAAAGCATCATATGTGCCAACACATAACCACTTTTGAGCACCTTTTTGTAAGATAGCATCATATGAAATAAAGAAGTTTTTATGTAATATCTCGAGAAACAATTTACCGATTCCCACTAAATTTGGCACACAGGGAGTACTGCGACAGATGAAATAAACTTTTATGTCTTAAGTAGGTTACACAATTAAAACTATGACATATGTAAGGAAAAGAAATCCCTAGAAAATTTGGAAAAGAACATTGAAATTAACAGGCCCTATGTTTTAAGAGTGTCAGGCCCTTATTTTTTAAACGGAGGCAATATAAACATTTTATCTCAGTATGTTGTATTTACGAAACAACGAAACAAATTTAAATTCAACTTATGCTGCAGTATCTATTAAAACCATAAAATTTGCCTACAAAGAAAATAATTTCTCAGCTTTTTTGTAAAATACTCCAACATGAAAATAATAAAAGTTTTTATGTCCTATTTTTAGAAACAATCAATTAATTTATATTAAATTTGGCGAAGAAGTTGTACTGTAGTAGAACATATTATTTTATATGTTTTATTTGTGACCGGTTTTTTTCAGAATGATTGCAATAAAACATTTTACTTTAGTGTGCTACATCTAATAAAACTATGTACCCGATTTTAACTTAAATGTGTACACTGGCTGTATCTATCACATTCATTGAATGTGCTAACTAATAACATTTTGGTCCTCAATTTATCAATATCGTCACATGAAAAAGGGAGGTTTTGTACCATATCTCTAGGATCAATCAACATATTCTTACCAAATTTTACACGCAAATAGTGAAACAGAACGGTATGTAAACTTACAGGTTTTAGGTGCAGTAGACCTTTTTTTTATTGGCGTTAATATAAATAGTTTCGGTTAGTAGGTATATTGTATCTTTTAAACAATTCAACAAAATTCATCCAAATTTTGCACACTCGCATGATTAATTGAAACCATCAATTATGCACGCAAAGATTTTATTTTGCAAGCCTTTCAAAAAAATTGTGCCAGATAAAAAAATTAAATTTTTTGCCAAACTTCCTGAAAAATTGTACTAATTTCCACCAAATTTTGCACACCATTAGTGTGTTACAGAAGGTTATGTAAACTTACGTTATTTTAGTGCGGAAGGACATTTGCTTTAAAAATGGTGGCAGTATGGATATTATGATAAGTTTGCCATATATATTAAAGAGTTTATCCAAATTCAACCAAACTTCTTATGCTGGCAGTATCTATTAAAATAACCGTATACAGAACCAATTTTAAGCCAATTTTGTAAGATAGCACCGAATAAGAAGACATAATACTTCTGCCATATTTCGGAGACTAATAAACTGATTTCCACCAAATTCTTACCACAAATAAGCGCTACGATAAGTAATGCAAAATTACGTATTTTCAGTAGCTCACATTTGTTTTCAAATTGACGGCCCTGTAAATATATCGGGTTAGTAAACCCTATAATTTATTACATCCGAATTTAATGTTGGTAATTCTATCTCCTTGATGCAGTTGATTGCATGCTAGCTAATGGTACGAGGATTTCTGGGTTAGAATGCTGGGTAAGTCACATGTGTATTTTTAATTGTCTAACTACTGTTTCATATGTTTCTGGTTTCATCTCTATCATCNATTTAATGTTGGTAATTCTATCTCCTTGATGCAGTTGATTGCATGCTAGCTAATGGTACGAGGATTTCTGGGTTAGATTGCTGGGTAAGTCACATGTGTATTTTTAATTGTCTAACTACTGTTTCGTATGTTTCTGGTTTCATATCTATTGCTATTTCTTTTCAACGAGATGTCAAAGCCCACCCACTATCTAAGTTTTACGAATTTAATGAAAAATAATTTTCAACCACGTAGAAGAAAGTAGGTTCATTAATTATATCAGTAACTTCTTATTTTTCATGACATAGTCCCCCCCCCCTCCCCGGGGAAACACGACGGTAATGTGGAAGTCAGCCTACTTGCCTCCCTGAAGGGGAATCGGACTCGAATCCAGGCAGTGTCGCTGAGATTCATTCCCGTATGTGGGAAATGAGGAATATGACACTATATGAATTACAGAATAAGTATTTAATCAAAGATACTGTCAATGCAATTATTAATAACGTTTGCAGAGAAACCAGTATACTTTAAAATGTAGGAGTTGTAACAGTTTTTTTCCCCGCCAATGTATTCCGGCGTTGCTACGCGTGTCCAGCCGACGGTGCATTCCAACCGTCACAATTCTTGTACGTGCAGCTTGCTAAATGAGAGCACGCAGTCACTACAGGGACCAGCACAACATGAGCAGGAGTCATACCTGTCAATCTTCAACAGAAAAAAGGTAGAACAAAATTTTCTGTGTGTACATTTGTATCAGTACAGTGACAAAATTTAAATATAAAAATTATTTGTTTTTAAAACCTGTTACGTAATGCCTATATCATGTCTTCGTTTAATTGTCGTGGACGGGAATACCTGCTCTTTTCATAGTCGTGCTGTACCGTGGTGTGTGGCATGGTCGTTAATAAAATGTTTGGTTTCAAAATATATGCAATACGTAATCAAAGCTTGAGGACGATTCAGCATATTATTTTCAGTTTAAATCAATAAACGTCAATCATGCTCAAAGTGGCAGGAATTACCTACGTGTCTGGTAATTAAACAAACAAATACAGTGTCCTTAGTATATATTAAACAATAAATAATTACTCGAACAACAAAATATGCTGTGGATACTTTCGTAAAAATTTTAATATTCTTCTGCTACCATAATGCCAGAAACTATTAAGCCAATGTTACTATTTAATTGCTTGAAGTTTAACTATGCAAAGGGGAACGCCACGTACGTTTCACCTAGGAACTGATTCTAGTAATATTTTAGTAATTATATTTTCAATTATTTATTTATTTTCCGGAGGTAGATATAAATATAATTAATAAACAGAGTGTAAAATTGCAGTTTCAAAATAAATATTTTAATCAACCCAATTGAATCCATAGACAAAAAATAATCAAGTTACGAGTTAAACACTCATTCAATAATTGTGGTATAAACAGAAATAAACTCGTGAATTTCTTATGGCTCTGGAAGCCTTGAATACTACGGAGTGCACCCCGTACAATCTATCTATTTTTAATCTGCAATACAAATGAGTATTTTCTTTTAATTGGAAAATTATTCCAATTTNACCCCGTACAATCTATCTATTTTTAATCTGCAATACAAATGAGTATTTTCTTTTAATTGGAAAATTATTCCAATTTGAAAATTTGTAAATGAGAGATAAATATTTCAATTGTATTTTAAGCCAAAAATTTTATAAAAATTAAAAGAATTCATCAATCAATGATTATGAAATTATGACGTGATTACGTAGTGACGTGATGATACCCAAATTTAAAAATAAATGCCCCATGTAATTAGCACTTAGCAGATAACTCCTCCAGGCGAAGTCGTGCAGCCGGAGATAAAACCTTGCTCCGGACNTCCCATGTAATTAGCACTTAGCAGATAACTCCTCCAGGCGAAGTCGTGCAGCCGGAGATAAAACCTTGCTCCGGACGGCAAATAAAGAGAAGCCGGCAAGTAGTTCTCATACGAAATAAATACTTTAAAACTTGAATCAAAACATCGAATAATACTTCGTGTGAATGTTCGATTAGAACTTCGACCGGCCTTCTCGGAGGGATGAGAAGAAACTGCTTACATATATAACTCTAAAAAGAAACCTCTTTCCTAATTTCTACCCTGCATGACATGAATAAAAAAAAAGAGAACTCTACGTTCCCACTGAAATCTCCCCACACACGAGAGCACACGCCGAACACGTCATGGTGACAGTCAGAGCGAAGAGTCAGGCAAAAAACGGTTGGCGGTGGCGGAAGGAGACAAAATTGCACGTTGCGCGTGGGCACAAAGGTGACACAATTTAGTTTTGAAGCCGTTACTAGAGAGATCTGGGGTTACTAAAAACGGTCCAGAACTACACATAACTGTTCTACGCTAAGAAATTACACGCGTTGCACTTCTGGGAAGTAGTGCAGACAAAGCACAGTGCGAGGCGTCCCACGCCTCAGAAACAAGTACGTCAACTGACATCCGGTTGCAATCTGAGCTGTCTGCAGCAAGCGACCGGCTTCCTGCCAGGCTTGGCAGCGAATATAACTTTGTAATAACTCCAATGCATGAACACTTGACTCAAATAATATTCCTGAAATAACACAACTGCCCTAAAATTGAACTAAATCAACTTTGGCCAAAACTTTCCTAACGTACTGGCACAATTAGTTACGGAAAAATATTAAAGTATATGAAATCGGGTAAAATATGAAAATAAAGTGCCACAACATTTTGGAAAACTTTTACAACAGCACAGTGCATTCTAACTTGTTATGTCATGGCAGAGACACATTCGGCATCGAAATTGATTACAGGTTCGCTGTTATTAAGAACAGGAAGCTAGATATTGTCTTATGACGTATAATGGGTAAATAGAAAAAGTGATTTACAATTGTGGGGCTGTAATGATCAGAAATGTACACATGAATTTCTCAAGCCAAAAAGCAAGTAGTTTAACAATGATTTCGCTATTTTCTCATTCTGCTTCCACGATTTACATACAAGTTTTAAATTACGAAAAATGTATGATTATTGTGGCAGCGCTTCTTTCACTTAGCGGCAAACATAGCGTACAGTTTCGCGGCACTACATCATGGCTAACCCACTAACTTTGTGATTTTACAAGAAACATTTTTCCTTTTGCAAAACGCAAAATAAACGCAATCAACCGCTTTAGATACTACTGTATTTGTTGTTATTAAAGAATACTAGCATAAGGTATTTTGACCGTAATATTTCTAGTGTTTTATTAATTATTTTTTTGTCGTCCCGCCAACATTTGCATTCCACAGCTGCTCTACCGTCACTTAATTTCACCCTCACTGGAGATGAAGAACTGGCTGTTAACAGCTGACGAAATCATCTCAACTTTCACTTCTCATTTTTTATTTTGATAAGAATCAAACCACACGTTTCTGCTATTTTGTAGTTGTCTTAATAAATTTTATGAATTGCTTCAATTTTCGACGAATTTTTTCAGCGTTTAAGAATACAGTATCATATAATAGTCATGCCTTTTTCACCCATTTTCTAAGTATATCATAGGTAATCTAGGAGAATATATAAGGGCTGCTGAAAATTGCTGTAGACAGTTTTCCTTTCCGAAGAGAGTGCCCCTTTGCACTTTTACTACATATTACGAGTATTGATACACACTTATCGAAGTACACCATCCAAAACGAATATGTGAAAATACATATTAGACGCCTCCTGGCTCCCATCAATAATTTTCTTACACTTAGTAGTTACCCTCATAGTTGTTATGCTTGACGTTCACATTTCGACAGGGCCATTATTGCTTATCTTAAGATTCACTTAAATCTAGAGGTGCAAGTGTTCAAGAACACAAGGTTTAGATACATCACATCCTTGTGTTTTTAAATGTAAACATATTTGTCTTTATAACTGGCGAAAGCAGTATTTGGTTACGAGAATATGTTTGTTTCAGCAACGCACACCTGGCTCTCGACAGCGCTAGTGTCGGCAAAGAGCAGAGGTTGGACCTACTGGTCGAGAACTGGGGACGAAGAAGTGGAAAAAAAGGAATTATAAGTGGCTCTGTCCTCCTGAACAATGCTACAATTGAAAACTGGCATATATATGCACTTCAGTTCAAAGGACGCTGGGTGCGTAGGTATGATGTCAAGCTCCCTTGAAAATATTTTTACCTCTCAAAAANGCACTTCAGTTCAAAGGACGCTGGGTGCGTAGGTATGATGTCAAGCTCCCTTGAAAATATTTTTACCTCTCAAAAAGACAAGGCCTAATATTTCATGAATGCATTACTATCCATATAGTATACTATAATAATTGAAGGGTACAAATGATTTCTTCTCTAATCACTTTACGTAAGACGCAAGTCTTGATTGGTCCCTAGTATATGTATATTTATGTGCCTTCCTTTCGATTTCCTATAGAAAATTAAGCGTACGATTAAACGTAAATATGTGCCGCATGGAACGCACTAGTGAGGTTAGTGAACATTCCTTATCGGTGAGTGGACAGTGGCGTTGGCTGGGAATTGCTGAAGTGACCTGGCAAGTTCGTGGGATGTCGTGTTCCTCCATATGCTACAGATGGCGGCCTGGCCAATTATTACACACTGGAAACAGCTGAAGCATGTTTATTCACCATCGTCATGTTGTGGTGCCCAGATTTATGATCCTACCTCTCTTGATTACTTACAACTACTATTTTCACAGCAAGTCGGTGTTTGGCTTAAAAGTTTATTTGATAGCTTGCTTTATTTATTTGATAGTTACCTCGACTCGTTGTTTGAATGATTCTTGCAATAGGGGTGAATAATTAAGCAAAATATTTTGAACATGCACCATTGCTTCACTATTTCGTCACAGAAAATGTGACGACGTAGTAAATCAATGACGTATGTTCAAGATATTTCGCTTGGTTAAGTCAAATCATGCACTGGATACGTGAAGACGAACAAGCTAACATGGTGTCAATGTTTTGGGCCTCGCGACGTGTTGATGGTCATCAAAAGTAGATTTATCTACGTCACAGTTACCCATAACCTGATTATTCCTTACTCCTTTGCTGTCCACATTTGTTCTTCGCGAATGTGCAGTCAACACGAGGGCGATAACTAGCCAGGCTCATCACAATGTTTGACGAGACTACCTACTCTTTGGGAATCATCAGGGAACTAGCATGTAACAATAAGTGGGCGTTGATTTCGCGAGGTGTTACGAGATTGTTAACTCGCTTCGCGTATTATTAATGTTACAGAGAAACCTGTTCCGAACAAGTAAATATGCACAGACTTGAAACTTGTTATGTTAAAATATAATTTTGTCCATATAAAGTCTTTAATTATGAGTTTACGAGTTCAGTTTTTGGTCTGATGAATTGAAACGTGTTGAGAAAACCATCGCACAGCTAGGTTTACTAGACCTGAAAACGACCCATCCTGATTTTGATTGAACTAGATTTGCGAGTTGGTGATGCTTAAATTGTTCGTCGTGGAGTGAGTTAGGCCTCAGCATTATATTTTGTTTCTGTTTTTTTAATGTATGCAAGTGTAAGAACAAACCAATTAAAAAATATTTACTTTTCTAATCATTTTACAGATTATCTTGACCGACGAACGAAAAAAGTAATCAGGACAATGGCAATGTTTATTTTACATATGGTGGAAGAAAACACAATGTGTATACAAGTATCGCTTAAATATGGTCTTCAAATGTGCTCAGTTTACTACGAACAGCTTAATCTACCGTGATTGTTTATTGTGGCGTAATGTAATGTGAGGTGTTACTTTCGTTAGGCCAGATAGTTTGCGGCCGCAGACGTGATGGTGTTAGCTATATGGTTTTGAATTTAATCTGCAGCTGTAGAAAATGCACACATTTGAATCCTTTGAAAACCAACGCCTGCCTGTGTACCACTCCTTTTCAACTGTGGTTGCACGTGTAGCCGAGTATTGTTGTACTGGGTCGTTTCATTCATGCATGTGGTTTATTCACGCAGATGCATGTGTACATATTTGTTACGGGGTTGTTGTGAAGAAAATAATTTAGCTTCATGATTAAAAACGGTTTGAATGTTTGTTTCAGTAAAGATATTTCGTTTCCATCATCACGAATTTTTGTTGATTGTGCACGACCTATTACGGAAAATTCACTATAGGCCAGCACAACTAAATGTCCACTAATTAAATTTTGTCGCAATCAGTGCCGGAATTCGAATACACTAATTTATTCTTCAGTTAATTATTTTTTTTAAAAATCCCAAATTTTTGATGTATAAAATGATAAAATATTTTGTACTAAATCTAGAAACGTAAAATAAAATTTCAAAAGCAAAAATGAGGGGAGACAATAATTAAAGCAATCCATGGATATTGTTTTATTTGTACTGAAATAGCAGCCATTGTGCCAGATATTGTGGACGTCTTTATATACATCGGCCTGAATATTAAGCCTACACACGCTATTGCCATCCCGTTCAACAAGAAAATTACGAAAATGAATACATAATTTTGGACGCTACTATGCCATTGTCACATCTGACCAATAAATTATATATTATTTTATTGTACATTACTAGGCTAGCTATTGTTCAGCTTTAAATAATGCTAGTTAGGTAAGAAAGAACGTTATGTGTATCGTCTCCCTTCCTGGCATCTCACTTACTACCACTAAATAAAACAAAACTGTCAAATATTGTAATTGTTACATGTGACTTAACGAGTCTTTATGTTGATTTTTTTTTAGTTTAAGCAACTGGCATGTGTTGCGTCAAATGACAGAGCCCACACTGTTCAAAGCTGAACTAACAATAACAGAGCCACACGACACCTTCATCGACATGTCAGCGTGGGGTAAAGGGAATGTCTTCGTCAATGGCTTCAACATTGGTCGCTACTTCCCGGCTGCTGGCCCTGCTAAGACACTCTACGTCCCTGCACCTCTACTGAAGAAGGGCAACAATGAGGTAAAGTTGCCCTGAACATTGTAGCTGTGTAACTTTGTGTTCTCAATTTTACTTGCAGCAAGTGCTACAGTAAACTAGGAAAAGCATATAGTAAAAACATTTTATAATATTTCAACATGGAACAAGACCTCAGTTACGATATGTCAGAAACTTTGAAACAATTTATAATCTAAAAGGGTTGCTTAGAGTTGTCTATGCCTTTGAAGTTGGAACTTGATCAACAAACAACAAAGTTTTGTTGGCAATGGAGCTGTGTTTGTTTTTTTAACTATGAATTGGTAATCTATATTTCAAAATTAACAAATAATACTGCATCTTAAAGAACTTCACGACTATATATATTACCAACATTCGATATGTCTACAAGGGGACAACAGCCATACAACAAAATATGATAATAGCGTAAAACAGAGGCACGCACGATTTGCGTTCATAAGAAACCTAAATTATAATGATTTTCGCCCAGTTATAGTTATTATGCTGCTCCTTTAGTAAATTTATGGGTGAAATTCTCACAAATTTTAGGATTTTCTGTTATGACATATGACTTTTCGCTCATTTTGACCTGTAGATTAATAATCCGTCTTAAAAAACGAAATATAGTTCCGTGATTAAAAATTAAAGCAAAATTAATATAATAAATGCAGTTACATCAGTAAAATAATTTTACGACAGCAACAGGGGTTGCTTTAATTGCAGATATTTACTAATTTGCGTATTGTCCTGAATCTTACTCCTTTGTCGTTTTTACTGTCCCTAAAATTGGCAATAAACACATTGCATATTACACGTAATGCGAGGTAATATTTTGCCGTGACTGTGTTAAAACGTGTTACAACTGCGGGTGAAATAAGTGTAGTAATTAACCTCTTGTTATATATGTCAGCTCCAACTTTAAAGGGATTGCTATTATTAGGAACCACTTTCGATCATAGATTGTATATATTTATTTAGACTAATATTATCATGAGAAATCTGTAATTGCATATTTTAGATAGAATTTAGATTAACCAATTAAGGTAATTCACCGATTAAAATGTGGTCTTCCCTTGATAGAACTGAAAATGACTTGAAAATTTAGCTAACGCTTCACATAGCAATGATAATCTTAATTATGATTAAGGTGTGAAAAATTCCGATATTTAAATTAGCAACCTTGTAGAGTTAAACTTAACACTGTAAAAATAATGTCTATTAGTCAATTCTTATGAAAATCCTAACTAAGTTAATGAAGGAGTTAACTGTTTTGCACTTTTCAAGATTTTATTTTGACGTTAGTTGTGAAGCTTTTGAGAGAAGCATGTCTCAAATTTTTATAAAACCACCGAAAGACAATCTTTTCAAGGTGTGGCCAGTAGGGGTGTAGATTTTAGAGAGGTTCTGGATGCTCTTGACATCAGGGTCTTGAGAGCTGATGAGGGTGAAATGAGGTGGATATGGAGCAGCGCAGGAATGCAAAGGTGGGGGAAATAGGGAGCCCGTGAGAAAACCTGCCAATCAACGGCATGGTCCAACAATATTCCCACATGTGAAAATCCGTGAGCGACTCCACCGGGAATCGGTCCACAGTGGTGGGCGGTGAGTGCTCCAGCCACTACACCAACTGCGGGGGCTGGAGGCACAAGTGCTAAATTTTGTCCACTAAGTGAGTGACTTCAAGGGAGATCTGAAGACAAATAGCTGAAAAAGAATGAGGATCACGTAGGCTAGTTTTTTAGTAGTTCCTCTGCTTGGGTCCAGATACCATTAAGATCAGGGTGGTAGCGAAACACAAACAAAACATTCCTGCTAGTACAGTTCTAAATCTCATTTTTTTTTCTTTGTTTCAGATTCACGTGTTTGAGCTGTTCAGCCAGGCGTCAGAAATTGTCTTCAGTAAAACTCCCAATCTTGGATAGAAGACTTTAACTATGCATCTTCTGATCGTGTATAACAATTCCGATAATAAATTTTAAAATGGATTAAAGCATTTTATTTTTACACTCCACAGATGTGGGTTTTCAACATTCTTCCAAAATGTATGCAAATTAAAAATTATTTCATTTGCTGTGTCATTGTCTACACTGGAGAGGCAAAAAAAAAAAGGGTGTAGGCGTGCGTATGCAAATAACAGAGGTATGGAACCAATCAGAGTAATGCGACGCGGTCGACAGCGCCTATATAAGACAACAAGCGTCTGGAAAAGTTGCTAGATCGGTTACTGCTGCTACAATGGCAGGTTATCAAGATTTAAGTGAGTTTGAACGTGGTGTTATAGTCGGCGCATGAGAGATGGAACATAGAATCCCCGAGGTAGCTATACAATTTGTTTTTTCGCGTACGACCATTTCACGAGTGTACCGTGAATATCGGGAATCCGGTAAAACATCAAAACTTCGACATCGCTGGGGCCGGAAAAAGATCGTGAACGAACGGGACAAATGACGACTAACGAAAATCATTAAACGTGACAGACGTGTAACCATTTCTCAAATTGGCACAGATTTCAATGCTGGGGCATCAACAAGTGACAGGGTGCGAACTATTCAAAGGATNGCACTTCAGTTCAAAGGACGCTGGGTGCGTAGGTATGATGTCAAGCTCCCTTGAAAATATTTTTACCTCTCAAAAATACAAGGCCTAATATTTCATGAATGCAGTACTATCCATATAGTATACTATAATAATTGAAGGGTACAAATAATTTCTTCTCTAGTCACTTTACGTAAGACGCAAGTCTTGATTGGTCCCTAGTGTATGTATATTTATGTGCCTTCCTTTCGATTTCCTATAGAAAATTAAGCGTACGATTAAACGTAAATATGTGCCGCATGGAACGCACTAGTGAGGTTAGTGAACATTCCTTATCGGTGAGTGGACAGTGGCGTTGGCTGGGAATTGCTGAAGTGACCTGGCAAGTTCGTGGGATGTCGTGTTCCTCCATATGCTACAGATGGCGGCCTGGCCAATTATTACACACTGGAAACAGCTGAAGCATGTTTATTCACCATCGTCATGTTGTGATGTGCAGATTTATGATCCTACCTATCTTGATTACTTACAACTACTATTTTCACAGCAAGTCGGTGTTTGGCTTAAAAGTTTATTTGATAGCTTGCTTTATTTATTTTAAAGTTACCTCGACTCGTTGTTTGAATGATTCTTGCAATGGCGGTGAATAATTAAGCAAAATATTTTGAACATGCACCATTGCTTCACTATTTCGTCACAGAAAATGTGACGTCGACGTAGTAAATCAATGACGTATGTTCAAGATATTTCGCTTGGTTAAGTCAAATCATGCACTGGATACGTGAAGACGAACAAGCTAACATGGTGTCAATGTTTTGGGCCTCGCGACGTGTTGATGGTCATCAAAAGTAGACTTATCTACGTCACAANACGTCACAGTTACCCATAACCTGATTATTCCTTACTCCTTTGCTGTCCACATTTGTTCTTCGCGAATGTGCAGTCAACACGAGGGCGATAACTAGCCAGGCTCATCACAATGTTTGACGAGACTACCTACTCTGTGGGAATCATCAAGGAACTAGCATGTAACAATAAGTGGGCGTTGATTTCGCGAGGTGTTACGAGATTGTTAACTCGCTTCGCGTATTATTAATGTTACAGAGAAATCTGTTCAGAACAAGTAAATATGCACAGACTTGAAACTTGTTATGTTAAAAAATAATTTTGTCCATATAAAGTCTTTAATTATGAGTTTACAAGTTCAGTTTTTGGTCTGATGAATTGAAACGTGTTGAGAAAACCATCGCACAGCTAGGTTTACTAGACCTGAAAACGACCCATCCTGATTTTGATTGAACGAGATTTGCGAGTTGGTGATGCTTAAATTGTTCGTCGTGGAGTGAGTTAGGCCTCAGCATAATATTTGGTTTCTGTTTTTTTAATGTATGCAAGTGTAAGAACAAACCAATTAAAAAGTATTTACTTTTCTAATAATTTCACATATTATCTTGACCGACGAACGAAAAAAGTAATCAGGACAATGGCAATGTTTATTTTACACATGGTGGAAGAAAACACAATGTGTATACAAGTATCGCTTAAACATGGTCTTCAAATGTGCTCAGTTTACTACGAACAGCTTAATCTACCGTGATTGTTTATTGTGGCGTAATGTAATATGAGGTGTTACTTTCGTTAGGCGAGATAGTTTGCGGCCGCAGACGTGATGGTGTTAGCTATATGGTTTTGAATTTAATCTGCAGCTGTAGAAAATGCACACATTTGAATCCTTTGAAAACCAACGCCTGCCTGTGTACCACTCCTTTTCAACTGTGGTTGCACGTGTAGCCGAGTATTGTTGTACTGGGTCGTTTCATTCATGCATGTGGTTTATTCACGCAGATGCATGTGTACATATTTGTTACGGGGTTGTTGTGAAGAAAATAATTTAGCTTCATGATTAAAAACGGTTTGAATGTTTGTTTCAGTAAAGATATTTCGTTTCCATCATCACGAATTTTTGTTGATTGTGCACGACCTATTACGGAAAATTCACTATAGGCCAGCACAACTAAATGTCCACTAATTAAATTTTGTCGCAATCAGTGCCGGAATTCGGATACACTAATTTATTCTTCAGTTAATTATTTTTTTTAAAAATCCCAAATTTTTGATGTATAAAATGATAAAATATTTTGTACTAAATCTAGAAACGTAAAATAAAATTTCAAAAGCAAAAATGAGGGGAGACAATAATTAAAGCAATCCATGGATATTGTTTTATTTGTACTGAAATAGCAGCCATTGTGCCAGATATTGTGGATGTCTTTATATACATCGGCCTGAATATTAAGCCTACACACGCTGTTGCCATCCCGTTCAACAAGAAAATTACGAAAATGAATACATAATTTTGGACGCTACTATGCCATTGTCACATCTGACCAATAAATTATATATTATTTTATTGTACATTACTAGGCTAGCTATTGTTCAGCTTCAAATAATGCGAGTTAGGTAAGAAAGAACGTTATGTGTATCGTCTCCCTTCCTGGCATCTCACTTACTACCACTAAATAAAACAAAACTGTCAAATATTGTAATTGTTACATGTGACTTAACGAGTCTTTATGTTGATTTTTTTTTAGTTTAAGCAACTGGCATGCGTTGCGTCAAATGACAGAGCCCACACTTTTCAAAGCTGAACTAACAATAACAGAACCACACGACACCTTCATCGACATGTCAGCGTGGGGTAAAGGGAATGTCTTCGTCAACGGCTTCAACATTGGTCGCTACTTCCCGGCTGCTGGCCCTGCTAAGACACTCTACGTCCCTGCACCTCTACTGAAGAAGGGCAACAATGAGGTAAAGTTGCCCTGAAAATTGTAGCTGTGTAACTTTGTGTTCTCAATTTTACTTGCAGCAAGTGCTACAGTAAACTAGGAAAAGCATATAGTAAAAACATTTTATAATATTTCAACATGGAACAAGACCTCAGTTACGATATGTCAGAAACTTTGAAACAATTTATAATCTAAAAGGGTTGCTTAGGGTTGGCTATGCCTTTGAAGTTGAAACTTGATCAACAAACAACAAAGTTTTGTTGGCAATGGAGCTGTGTTTGGTTTTTTAACTATGAATTGGTAATCTATATTTCAAAATTAACAAATAATACTGCATCTTAAAGAACTTCACGACTATATATATTACCAACATTCGATATGTCTACAAGGGGACAGCAGCCATACAACAAAATATGATAATAGCGTAAAACAGAGGCACGTACGATTTGCGTTCATAAGAAACCTAAATTATAATGATTTTCGCCCAGTTATAGTTATTATGCTGCTCCTTTAGTACATTTATGGGTGAAATTCTCACAAATTTTAGGATTTTCTGTTATGACACATGACTTTTCGCTCATTTTGACCTGTAGATTAATAATCCGTCTTAAAAAACGAAATATAGTTCCGTGATTAAAAATTAAAGCAAAATTAATATAATAAATGCAGTTACATCAGTAAAATAATTTTACGACAGCAACAGGGGTTGCTTTAATTGCAGATATTTACTAATTTGCGTATTGTCCTGAATCTTACTCCTTTGTCGTTTTTACTGTCCCTAAAATTGGCAATAAACACATTGCATATTACACGTAATGCGAGGTAATATTTTGCCGTGACTGTGTTAAAACCTGTTACAACTGCGGGTGAAATAAGTGTAGTAATTAACCTCTTGTTATATATGTCAGCTCCAAATTTAAAGGGATTTGCTATTATTAGGAACCACTTTCGATCATAGATTGTATATATTTATTTAGACTAATATTATCATGAGAAATCTGTAATTGCATATTTTAGATAGAATTTAGATTAACCAATTAAGGTAATTCACCGATTAAAATGTGGTCTTCCCTTGATAGAACTGAAAATGACTTGAAAATTTAGCTAACGCTTCACATAGCAATGATAATCTTAATTATGATTAAGGTGTGAAAAATTCCGATATTTAAATTAGCAACCTTGTAGAGTTAAACTTAACACTGTAAAAATAATGTCTATTAGTCAATTCTTATGAAAATCCTAACTAAGTTAATGAAGCAGTTAACTGTTTTGCACTTTTCAAGATTTTATTTTGACGTTAGTTGTGAAGCTTTTGAGAGAAGCATGTCTCAAATTTTTATAAACCCACCGAAAGACAATCTTTTCAAGGTGTGGCCAGTAGGGGTGTAGATTTTAGAGAGGTTCTGGATGCTCTTGACATCAGGGTCTTGAGAGCTGATGAGGGTGAAATGAGGTGGATATGGAGCAGCGCAGGAATGCAAAGGTGGGGGAAACAGGAAGCCCGTGAGAAAACCTGCCAATCAACGGCATGGTCCAACAATATTCCCACTTGTGAAAATCCGTGAGCGACTCCACCGGGAATCGGTTCACAGTGGTGGGCGGTGAGTGCTCCAGCCACTACACCAACTGCGGGGGCTGAAGGCACAAGTGCTAAATTTTGTCCACTAAGTGAGTGACTTCAAGGGAGATCTGAAGACAAATAGCTGAAAAAGAATGAGGATCACGTAGGCTAGTTTTTTAGTAGTTCCTCTGCTTGGGTCCAGATACCATTAAGATCAGGGTGGTAGCGAAACACAAACAAAACATTCCTGCTAGTACAGTTCTGAATCTCATTTTTTTTTCTTTGTTTCAGATTCATGTGTTTGAGCTGTTCAGCCAGGCGTCAGAAATTGTCTTCAGTAAAACTCCCAATCTTGGATAGAAGACTTTAACTATGTATCTTCTGATCGTGTATAACAATTCCGATAATAAATTTTAAAATGGATTAAAGCATTTTATTTTTACATTCCACAGATGTGGGTTTTCAACATTCTTCCAAAATGTATGCAAATTAAAAATTATTTCATTTGCTGTGTCATTGTCTACACTGGAGAGGCAAAAAAAAAAAGGGTGTAGGCGTGCGTATGCAAATACCAGAGGTATGGAACCAATCAGAGTAATGCGACGCGGTCGACAGCGCCTATATAAGACAACAAGCGTCTGGAAAAGTTGCTAGATCGGTTACTGCTGCTACAATGGCAGGTTATCAAGATTTAAGTGAGTTTGAACGTGGTGTTATAGTCGGCGCATGAGAGATGGAACATAGAATCCCCGAGGTAGCTATACAATTAGTTTTTTCGCGTACGACCATTTCACGAGTGTACCGTGAATATCGGGAATACGGTAAAACATCAAAACTTCGACATCGCTGGGGCCGGAAAAAGATCGTGAACGAACGGGACAAATGACGACTGACGAAAATCATTAAACGTGACAGACGTGCAACCATTTCTCAAATTGGCACAGATTTCAATGCTGGGGCATCAACAAGTGACAGGGTGCGAACTATTCAAAGGATNCAACCATTTCTCAAATTGGCACAGATTTCAATGCTGGGGCATCAACAAGTGACAGGGTGCGAACTATTCAAAGGATCATCACTGATATGGGCTTTCGGAGCCGAAGGCCCACTCGTGTACCGTTGTTGACTGCACAACACAAAGCTTTACGCCTCACCTGGGCCCGCCAACACCGCCATTGGACTGTTGATGACTGGAAACACGTTGCCTGGTCTGACGAGTCTCGTTTCCAATTGTATTGGATGGATGGACGTGCACGGGTATGGAGACATCCTCATGAATCCATGGACCCTACATGTTAACAGGGGACTGTTCAAGCTGGTGGAGGCTCTGTCATGGTATGGGGCGTGTGCAGTTGGCGTGAAATGGGACCCCTGATAGGTCTAGATACGACTCTGATAGGTGACAGATACAAAGAATCCTGTCCGATCACCTGCACCCATTCATGTCCATTGTGCATTCCGACGGACGTGGACAATTCCAGCAGGACAATGCGACACCCCACACGTCGAGAGTTGCTACCGAGTGGCTCCAGGAACACTCTTCTGATTTTAGACACTTCCATTGGCCACCTAAATCACCAGACATGAACATTATTGAGCATATCTGGGATGCCTTGCAACGTGCTGTTCAGAAGAGATCTCCACCGCCTCACACTCCTATGGATTTGTGGACTGCCCTGCAGGATTCATGGTGTGAATTGCCTCCTGCATACCTTCAGACATTAGTCGAGTCCATGCCACGTCATCCTGCGGCACGTCTGCGTGCTCGCGGGGGCCCTACACGATATTAGGCAGGTGTACCAGTTTTTTTTGGCACTTCAGTGTATTGCGACTTGAAAAAAAAAGTCTCCTGTAAAGACGGAATAAAGAAGAACCCTTACTTAACCCTTCCAGTACCTAATTAATTTACTAGCTAAAGTGTTGCAATCATAGCATCTGTACTTATGCGGTGCTCTCTTTCTTGCTATCAGTGAACAACGTGCTGCACGCTCGGTATAATCAGCATTAACCATTTACAAAATGAGAGGCACACGAAACATCAGCAGAAAATTTGTTTTTTTACATGGAAGACGCTCAAAAACCGGACACTGGTTCATTGTTGTGTACAGCCCGAACATAAACATCCTTCATGTACAACATGTCCTCGCTCATGGACACGGGGATTGAACGGGTTAATTTACACATACTTCATATTTTTCTGTACTCTGAATATATTTTCCATGTTCACTCGTTTGAACATTAACACCGGACATCCAAGGGGAAAAGTGCGGTTATTCTATAAGTCACACACCTATTTTTCGCCTACGATACAATTTCGCAGTTTCTTTTCTGTCAGGGGTACTCACAGAATTTATTACGTCAAACAATGTGCGATAGCGCACATACTAACCACGACTGACGACATTTGGCGAAGATGTATAGGGTGGTTTGGATGCTCTGATATCAACTCGGACAGTGTCGCACTGATTGGCTGAGACAGGTTTGTTGTTCAGACGTCCATTTTAAAGGATACCCGTAAGAGTAAGCTATCGTTATCATCACTTAGAATGGTGTCGCATCAAAGCAGCGTAATTTGCAGAAAGGAAAAGAGTGATCTTCAGTAACGAATCCTGTTTCTGTCTCACCAATGATTTTTACGATGTGGGAGTCTGGCGGTGACGTGGTCATCGCGCGGATTCTCTTGCTGTTGTGGAGCGAAACCCATCCCGTCAACGCGGGGTGCTAACAGCGCCAACAGCCACTAGTACGCTATATGGACAAATTAGCGGCACGCCATTGTGTTGATGAGGCACTGTGGCTCGTTGAAGTACCATACTTGCAGAGCGTTTTAAACGCTAGTTTTGAAATGATAAAGTTCGGGTACATAGAGCTCAGATAAGTCTCAGTGCTTTGCAAGATGTGCAGATGCTTCCTTGGCCGGTCTAATCTCCCGATATATCGCCAATTGAGAATTCGTGGCACACAATTGGTCGTCGGTTGAACATCCTCTATCTACCACACGAATTGAAAATGGACTATGGACTCGGACAAACAACTGATGATCTACGATACCTCAGGAAATTATTCGGAAACTCTTCGAAGCGATCCCATGCCGGGTTCAGCAATGTATCTTCCAACATGGAGGTCCCACTACTTACTCATCATACTGTATTTTACGCCACTAGAGCCTTGTCTATATGCGAAAATTAAACAGTTCTTCTGAACCTTTTTGGCTGTCTGCGCGTAGGGATTTGTCTTATTTAGAGCATTCCTTCCAGATGTGGCATTTTCTTTTTCAGGCAGTGTATTCAAGTCTGCCTCAGCAACGAAAGCAAGATTTTGACAGTTTGGCGAAGGTAGTACCGACGTTTACCTTTCCTTATGAATCAGATGGTGTGTCAAGTACAAGCTGTATTGTTTATTTACATGCTCCCATCAGATGATCCACTTGTTATTGTAACGCTAAACAAATGTTACGATGTTTGTGGATGAACTACAGTTTCAAAAATAACTTGCATATAGAAGTAAAGATTGGAAAACATGCAAACATCAAAATATGTGTCAGAAAATTACAATGTATTGGTATAAAAGAAGTTCAGTATAAATTTAGGCAAAACTGAAAAATGTATGTGCATGCAGNTTAGGCAAAACTGAAAAATGTATGTGCATGCAGGCTATGAATCCCGATATTTTATGCATGCATTATTTTTGCGATAGGTCAGTCTTTTTGCTAGCCTACTTTCCGAAGGAAAGAAGATCTTATGAGACCAGTTTCCTGTATGTGTGTCTGTGTGTGTGTGTGTGGAAATGTGTGTGCCCCCACCCCCTTTTCTACCATTTCTGAAAGTGTCAACCGAATTTTACNTGTGTGTGTGTGTGTGGAAATGTGTGTGCCCCCACCCCCTTTTCTACCATTTCTGAAAGTGTCAACCGAATTTTACCAAAATTGGTACACAGTTAGTCCTAGGTAAGGGCACCTGACTTTTATAGTTTCTGACCATGTTGGGCATTTACTTCCAAAATATCAGCCATTTATTATTTAGGGTGATACGTCATATCTCGGGAATAATTCAACCTATTAAAAAAAATGTGTATGCTAGAAAAGCATTATGTAAGCATAACATTTTGAAATTGATATTGTTGTTGGTCCACCATATTGGAAGATAGTAATAAGGATTTTTCATTATATCTCGAAAACTATAGAACCAATTCACACCTAATTAGGCACGTAAGTAATACTATTATATGCCAAGTAAATATAATTAATTAATCTCCTTTATGTAATTATTTTCAAAATGGCAGCCTCACAAATATTTTACATTTATTTGGTATCACTACCGTACCATTTAACCAATGTCGACCAAATTTTCTATGCTGAAAGTGTCTATTACAAGCATCATAATACACCAACATATAGCTACTTTTGTCAGGCATTTTTTAAGCTAGCACCACACAAACAAATAAAGTTTTTATGTAATATCTCCGTAAAAAAACTAACCGATTCCTACCAAATTTGGAAAGCACGTAGTACTACAGCAGATTAAGTTAAATGGTGTCTTTTAAGAATGCCAGAATTTATTTTAAAAAATGGCGGCCATATAGCCAGCTTAGCTTAGAATACTATATCGTCTTGACCATACCTGTAATCAATTCCAACTTATTTATGTATACTGGCAATATATATTATAACTATAAATTGTATATATATAAATCATATTTTGTCCGCCATTTTGTGACATTATTTCACAAATAAATTAAGTTTTCATGTCATATTTCANTATATATAAATCATATTTTGTCCGCCATTTTGTGACATTATTTCACAAATAAATTAAGTTTTCATGTCATATTTCAGGAAACAATCAACTCATTCGTACCAAATTTTGCGATGAAGTTGTGCTGTTATGTCAAGTGTTACAGACACTTATTTTCAGAAGGGCGTCTATAAAATCATTTTAGCTAGGTGTTCTATCTAACGAAACTATATAGTCAATTTTAATTAACTTTGTAAACTAGTAGTGTACAATAATCGAATATGCTAATATATTACCTTTTGTCCTCGATTTATGAAGATCGTCACATGGAATGCATGGTGGTTTTATGCCATATCTCAAGGTCCAATCAACCGATTCCCACCAAATGTTACATGCAAGTAGTGCTGCANACATGGTGGTTTTATGCCATATCTCAAGGTCCAATCAACCGATTCCCACCAAATGTTACATGCAAGTAGTGCTGCATTATGGTATGTAAACTGGCATGTTTCAGGTGCGGCAGTCCTTTTTTAATGGTGTTGATTTAAATAATTTATTTTAGTGTGTTGTATCTATGTCACAATTCAAGAAAATTCAACCAAATTTTGTACACTAACAGTATTCTTTATAAGAATCAATTATGCACATTTAGATCCATTTTCTATATATTTTCAAAATGGTGTCAGTTGAAATAATTGAAAATNATAAGAATCAATTATGCACATTTAGATCCATTTTCTATATATTTTCAAAATGGTGTCAGTTGAAATAATTGAAAATTTGGCCATAGTTTTGGAACAGTTGAATTAATTTCCACCAAATTGTGAACACCATAAGTGCTACATAAGGCCATGTAAACTTACACGTTTTTAAGTGGTTCAGTCACTTATTTTCAAAATGACGGCTCTGTAAATATTTTANTAAGGCCATGTAAACTTACACGTTTTTAAGTGGTTCAGTCACTTATTTTCAAAATGACGGCTCTGTAAATATTTTAGATTAGTAAACTTTATCATTCGAAACATTAAAGAGACTAAATCCGAAGGTGATGCGTTGACTCCGACCTCCGTAATGCATTTGATTGCACACTAGCTTATGGAACGAGGTTTTCTGGGTTCGAGTCCCGGGTAGGGCACATGTGTAATTGTAATTGTCTCACTACTATTGCATATGTTTCTCGTTTCATCTCTAATGATGTTGCTATCAACGAGACTTCAAGTTCTACCTACCAACTGAGTTTTAAATAATTTATTTAAAAATTAATGTCACCCATTTCCAGAAAAGTAGGCTAATTAGTTATACCAGTAACTTCTTGTTGTAATATCTGTTTTGCAAGATCGATTTTGAAAGGAGATAAGTTTTCACTTCTGTAATCTATAGGTTATGNTCTTGTTGTAATATCTGTTTTGCAAGATCGATTTTGAAAGGAGATAAGTTTTCACTTCTGTAATCTATAGGTTATGACATCTGCAGAGGATAAACATGTTTGTTAAACAAAACTTTGTAGTACTGTAATTTTATTCTGGGCAACGAATATTGCAAACTTTTCTTTTAGAAAATTATTGTGTTTCTTAGCTAGAGTTAGCAGTTTGGACGTTACAGCATATATGTTAAGCTTGGTATTTATGAATTTGGGGAAATTGCCAAACCTCTAAGTGCGTACGCAGNTCTTGTTGTAATATCTGTTTTGCAAGATCGATTTTGAAAGGAGATAAGTTTTCACTTCTGTAATCTATAGGTTATGCCATCTGCAGAGGATAAACATGTTTGTTAAACAAAACTTTGTAGTACTGTAATTTTATTCTGGGCAACGAATATTGCAAACTTTTCTTTTAGAAAATTATTGTGTTTCTTAGCTAGAGTTAGCAGTTTTNAAACTTTTCTTTTAGAAAATTATTGTGTTTCTTAGCTAGAGTTAGCAGTTTTGACGTTACAGCATATATGTTAAGCTTGGTATTTATGAATTTGGGGAAATTGCCAAACCTCTAAGTGCGTACGCAGACACATTTTTCTGAGGGGACGATATAAAATATAAGGGATATTTCGGGAGGGAAAATTGGCATCAAAATTAGATATTTCTAACAGCAATCTAAAAGGTGGGTGTCCGCGGGTCTCTGCCTTGGGAAATTTTTAACTTTCAAGACCAAAATATAACAAAAAGAAAACTTATTCCGTGACCTTGTTAAATTCGTCTTCGCAAAACATACATTTTCCGTTCCCTTTAAGTGTTGCACCTGAAACATGAAACGCGATAGATGCACTAGCCACCGGGCAAGACGTCCTGCCGGTTTCTGAGAATTTAATAACCCACTCAAGGCTTGGTTGCCAGTGAAAAGTTTGAACTGCTCATCATCTAAATACTTAGCAAATTGCTCCTTATCGCAAATGCAGCTAAGACATTCTTTCACATAGATCTTGTTCTTCCTTTCAGAACACGTAAGAAGCTTGCTAGGATAAGCTACTGGAACTTTTGACTAAACACGTCATCCAACTCAATAGAGTTTGCATCGCAATCCAAATAAATTATTTTGCAGAATCAGATGTAAAACGGGCAGGGTAGTTAAACATTTTTTAAGTTTTTGAAAAGCTTATTGTTGTTGTTCTTCCGTACTCCAAGAAAAATTAACTCCTTTTCTTTTAAACATATTTAAAGGTTCTGTTAAATCTCACCCTTTCACCAGCTATTTAAAATAATTATTCGCTTCAGGGATAACATTTTGGCATTGAAAAGCTATGAAATGTAAATTATTCCCTTTTTTTACAGCAGAGTATTTTATTTTTAGAGCACTTTCTACCAAACTGCAGCACACACATTCCTTCATGCCAGAAACACTTGACTCACTGCTACAGATTTGATCATGATCATGGAAGAGTGACTGTGCCACCACCACCCGCAATTTTGACTACAGATTGTGACGACTGGCAGTTTCGCTTGTGCACTCAAACACGGGGATTGGGGATGCGAATTATTTTCCTCCCTCCAGCCAGGGTTTAAAGCCAATTCCTGATGGTTCCAACCCTTTTCCTTCACTGGAGTTGCGCNGTTGTGTGGGGGGAAATATTTTAGTTGTGACATCTTGCCCATTGTAACTATTGGATACGGTATTGTTCTTACTCACCCTATCTGTCTACTTCTTTTCTTTATTTTCTTCCTCTACTCTACAATACTTTCGTTCATGTACTTTCGGCTGTTGTCTTTTATTATCTTCTTGTGGCTTGTTTTGTCATTTGCATTTTTTTTGTCTCTGGTATGTATAATTATCAGCATTGTTACCCATATGAACAGCTCATTCTTACAGCATCATGATTATTTAAAAGAATAATTGTTTTACATCTCCATAGTGCTGTGAGTGTACTGTATTGTTCTGTCCCCAGCTGGAGAGCTGCGCACATGGTTGCTTCAGCAGCCATTCGGGTCGTAATGTGGTAAGGCAATGCCAGAAGACGATACCAGTTCCAAACCTAAGGATGGATGACCAGTACCAAACTGAAGGATGGATGACAAATTCCATATCAAGGGAACGATGAAAGGCGAACAAAAAAAAAATCTATAGTGATGTAATGTGCATAAATATCTTCTGTCGCACACGTAAGCTAGTCTGTAAATTATGTATAGTGTAGAAGGGAGAGTGCACTGATAAGAATATTATTTTTATCTTGGACCCAATTAATAATCACCACTAACAGTGAGTGCTTGGCCTGGGGTTTGAACTTGCCCGGGACAGTAAGGATTTTAAACACAACATGACACAATTTAAACCAGTGTTACCAATGGTGAAAAACTGTGAAACCTAAACCGCAGCCAGTTTCAGTAAGCTTATACAACATGCATAAAACACTGAAAGGCTATAATCGAAAATTGCCACTATCTACAGAAATAAAATACTTGTATGAACTTGTGAAAAATTACCAAGAGTTTATTTGCACGAAAAAGCTTTGCTTTTAAGGCCACAAAATGAAATAGAATCTGTGCAACTATTATTTGAAAAATCATTGCAAATTTTAAAATTAACTTTTCTCAGTGAGGCCGTAACTTTAACTGTAGCCACCCTCGTAAATGTATATCTTATTAAAATCTAAAATCATTCATGTATTTAAAAGATTTCTTATTATCGTTCAAAAAATAAATTAAATTAAATTTAATATATTTCTCAAAACAACTCTGGCAGGGCTAAGTAAACAAATTAGTCAAAGCAACTTAAATATTTAGTGATCCAAGATGGCGTAAAGTTTGCCAAATGTATCTTTAAAAATTGTTAATTAGAATTCCTGATGACTTCTCTACAGTTGAAATTCTCAAAAATTCTTAGCTGAAAATACTAAGTTGCAGCAACATCTTGCAGACTTCTCGCTGTTCCCGCTGCAGCGCGTCCTTAATGTCTTGCCCTAGTAGTGTCTTCCCTCACAAGGCTCTTGGGCCTGGGGTACGCTAATAAAGTTCATACCGTAACACGCAAAATAGCGGTAGCTCAAACTGGAATGTAATCATAAACCCGCGTAGGTAGCACGCGCAGACTTTAATCTTGCAGTAATATGTAGTGCGTCTTAGCCATGTTGGACAGCCTGAATACAAATGTTCATTCTCGGCATTATTAATTAAGTAAATTAAATTTCCTACCAGGCCGATGACTTACTAGGTCTCGAACTGCCTAGCGGAAAATAATATGGCTAGACGCCTCTAAATTACATAATTATCAGCGATTTCAAATGTCGCGCCAATTACGAGACGGCTACATCATTTATCACGCATTATGCCATACATTACTATGGCAACCAAATAACCAATTCCTCTTTTCACGTAACCCATGTACAATAACTTCGTGGTAGACAATCTGAAAGACTTACTAACATAATTAAACATAAATAAACTTTTTGAGATTATAACTTACTGCAGTTAACAATAAAAAACATTAAATCAGAAGTAAATAAAACGTAGCTGCCATAAATAAACAACANAACAACCAATAATTAATGTTATATGATTATAAACAGTGAAAAATAATCTGAAATTACTGTGACAGATAAATGCAACAGTTTTTATGCGTAACAGGGACAAAAAAATTATATTTATGTAAATAAAAAATGTAATCTCTAAATACTATAAAACAATGTCGTTTATCCGCGTCTGTATGTGTATTCGCTTAGTACTTCTAAACTACTTGACGGATTTTGATGCGGATTTCAACATCATTTAGATAATTTTGTGAGGCAGGTTTTAGCGTATAATGCATTTATATTTAATATAAGGATAGCAGAGAAATGTCGAACCATTTGTAATCAAGTCGTAAAAAACAGCTTTTAGGGCGCTTACATGGCTTGCGCTGACTGAACCATAAGATATACATCAAATTAATGTACTACAGATTGTGGCTCTTAAAAAGGTCTACAGAAAAGTACGAAATAGCATACGTTTATCTTTTAAGGATGACCCACAGTAACCATTTTTGTCTTTCAAAGTATCTCTGTAAAAATTAAATTGTTACCGGGCGAAGGCGGGCCTGTTCGCTAGTAAAAAATAAATAATGGATGGCTTTTCGTGGTCTCAGAAGCGGAGAGAAGTAAGGTTAGACTTACGGTAGCAGGAGTTGTGGTACTTGTAAGGATGGAAAGGGTGCCAGAGCAGCAGATACTCGTCCAGGGGTGGGCCGTTCGCCCACATTGCTTCTTCTGAGTTCACCCTGTGACGAGGCGTCGTCGACAATGTTGTAGAATCCTGCCAATGCCTACCTGTGCAGGCCCCTCATACCCCTCTAATTATCACGTGAGACTGTTAAGTGGCCATCTCAGACACCAGAAACACCATAAAGCCATTATTGGGAGGTGCGATGCATAAGTGGGTGAAGATCCAAAGTTAGGTTAAGCGGTCATGAAACGACCGATAGTGAAATAAAACAATGAATTACTTGCACTGATTTTACTCACTATACAATTCCTCCAGAGAGGCACTTACACTGATCCAGTGGCAATGCGCGCTAGCAGCCGGCACAGAACAAAAGGAACGTGGCTAATTAAAAATATTTACGGTAGTTAAACCCCCGGCGTGTTTCAAGCTGGCAGGNTTATTTGAAAAATCATTGCAAATTTTAAAATTAACTTTTCTCAGTGAGGCCGTAACTTTAACTGTAGCCACCCTCGAGAATATCTCTTATTAAAATCTAAAATCATTCATGTATTTAAAAGATTTCTTATTATAGTTCAAAAAATAAATTAAATTAAATTTAATATATTTCTCAAACCAACTCTGGCAGGGCTAAGTAAACAAATTAGTCAAAGCAGCTTCAATATTTAGTGATCCAAGATGACGTAAAGTTTGCCAAATGTATCTTTAAAAATTGTTAATTAGAATTCCTGATGACTTCTCTACAGTTGGAATTCTCNACGTAAAGTTTGCCAAATGTATCTTTAAAAATTGTTAATTAGAATTCCTGATGACTTCTCTACAGTTGGAATTCTCAAAAATTCTTAGCTGAAAATACTAAGTTGCAGCAACATCTTGCAGACTTCTCGCTGTTCCCGCTGCAGCGCGNTCTCAAAAATTCTTAGCTGAAAATACTAAGTTGCAGCAACATCTTGCAGACTTCTCGCTGTTCCCGCTGCAGCGCGCCCTTAATGTCTTGCTCTAGTAGTATCTTCCCTCACAAGGCTCTTGGGCCTGGGGTACGCTAATAAAGTTCATACCGTAACGCGCAACATAGCGGTAGCTCAAACTGGAATGTAATCATAAACCCGCGTAGGTAGCACGCGCAGACTTTAACCTTGCAGTTATATGTAGTGCGTCTTAGCCCTGTTGGACAGCCTGAATACAAATGTTCATTCTCGGCATTATTAATTAAGTAAATTTAATTTCCTACCAGGCCGATGACTCACTAGGTCTCGAACTGCCTAGCGGAAAATAATATGGCTAGACGCCTCTAAACTACATAATTATCAGCGCTTTCAAAGGTCGCGCCAATTACGAGACGGCTACATCATTTATCACGCATTATGCCATACATTACTATGGCAACCAAATAACCANGGTCGCGCCAATTACGAGACGGCTACATCATTTATCACGCATTATGCCATACATTACTATGGCAACCAAATAACCAATTCCTCTTTTCACGTAACCCATGTACAATAACTTCGTGGTAGACAATCTGAAAGACTTACTAACATAATTAAACATAAATAAACTTTNACGTAACCCATGTACAATAACTTCGTGGTAGACAATCTGAAAGACTTACTAACATAATTAAACATAAATAAACTTTCTGAGATTATAACTTACTGCAGTTAACAATAAAGAACATTAAATCAGAAGTAAATAAAACGCAGCTGCCATAAATAAACAACCAATAATTAATGTTATATGATTATAAACAGTGAAAAATAATCTGAAATTACTGTGACAGATAAATGCAACAGTTTTTATGCGTAACAGGGACAAAAAAATTATATTTATGTAAATAAAAAATGTAATCTCTAAATACTATAAAACAATGTCGTTTATACGCGTCTGTATGTGTATTCGCTTAGTACTTCTAAACTACTTGACGGATTTTGATGCTGATTTCAACATCATTTAGATAATTTTGTGAGGCAGGTTTTAGCGTATAATGCATTTATATTTAATATAAGGATAGCAGAGAAATGTCGAACCATTTGTAATCAAGTCGTAAAAAACAGCTTTTAGGGCGCTTACATGGCTTGCGCTGACTGAACCATAAGATATACATCAAAATAATGTACTACAGATTGTGGCTCTTAAAAAGGTCTACAGAAAAGTACGAAATAGCATACGTTTATCTTTTAAGGATGACCCACAGTAACCATTTTTGTCTTTCAAAGTATCTCTGTAAAAATTAAATTGTTACCGGGCGAAGGCGGGCCTGTTCGCTAGTAAAAAATAAATAATGGATGGCTTTTCGTGGTCTCAGAAGCGGAGAGAAGTAAGGTTAGACTTACGGTAGCAGGAGTTGTGGTACTTGTAAGGATGGAAAGGGTGCCAGAGCAGTAGATACTCGTCCAGGGGTGGGCCGTTCGCCCACATTGCTTCTTCTGAGCTCACCCTGCGACGAGGCGTCGTCGACAATGTTGTAGAATCCTGCCAACGCCTACCTGTGCAGGCCCCTCATATCCCTCTAATTATCACGTGACACTGTTAAGTGGCCATCTCAGACACCAGAAACACCATAAAGCCATTATTGGGAGGTGCGATGCATAAGTGGGTGAAGATCCAAAGTTAGGTTAAGTGGTCATGAAGCGACCGATAGTGAAATAAAACAATGAATTACTTGCACTGATTTTACTCACTATATAATTCCTCCAGAGAGGCACCTACACGGATCTAGCGGTAAGGCGCGCTAGCAGCTGACACAGAACAAAAGGAACGTGGCTAATTAAAAATATTTACGGTAGTTAAACCCCCGGCGTGTTTCGAGCTGGCAGGGCTGAAAGTGGTCCGGCCCCCGGGCTATGCAAATGAAGTAGATTAGGTTCCAAATAAATAATTGACAATTGATACACTAGTGCTTGGTATAAAGGTGTTGAAGCGGCCGAGGGCGCGCGTCCACTGTCTTAGCGCGTGCAGAACCAACTGAACTTGCATGGCGGGCCCCCTAGGGACCCCTGCTCGAAAGCACGCCAGTTGCATTAAGAAAATGCATTGGCACTTTTACTGAGGAAACAAATACAATTACATAACACTACAATACAAGAATACTTTTACATATTAATTTGCGTGAGCAAATTGAGCATCAAAAGAAATTGAATTGGTAATATGCAACGCATTTTAATTATGCCTCGGGGCTGTCTCTGCCAGTCTGTTGCGTGTATATTAGGTTTGTTAACATTTGAACCCTTTTATTTTAATAAAAGAAAAAATCACTCGCACCCTTATTTGTGTATATTTTAGGGTGGCAACAGGTGGCTCGCGGTGGACGAGTCCACTCTGACCGCAGGAGGGGTGGGGTGTGGGCAGCCGTGCTTGAATACGTGATTTACAAGGCACATTTTTACTATGGCACATAAACACGTAGCTTGTTGTTTACTTAGCCTTGAAGTCCATAATTCCCTGACATTCAAGTATGTTGCATTTAGTCGTAAGCCAATTTATATGCTACTGTTTCATTGATTGGAGTCAGAGCTATTAAATTCAGCACATAGGTAAACCTTCCGAACCCTAAGAATATGACATGTCATGTAAAGCCCTAGGTGATTTTATAAGAGTAGTTGACGTAACACACTCTCGATACATTTACTCAACTTATTATAAAACATAGCTTACCACTCTTAACGCATATCAAATAGAATGCTGTAACATTTTGCTTCTAATATTACTTGCTATAATCAATATTACTGTCATCACAAACACACAGACAGTATCGAAATATCAACAAACACACATACCGACCATTATGATATACCACATACCGACCAACCATACCGACGATCTGCCAAAAATCCCGAAATAACCCACAACACCAAAAAAAAGCAGAAAATACCACAAATACTGCCAACACATCCTAGAGTTCAAATGTTCAAATTTTTTTGCAATTCAATATTGTAAGTCACCCAGAACACTGGCTTACAGAATATTAAATAAGTTTTTGTAGTCAGGTGCATGCTAATGATGTACAGTATGTTGGAAAAACACAATAGTCATGGTACAGGAAAAACGTGCAAATTATCTTATCTAATTTTTTTTCATTTCTTGTGTGCATAAAAACTTTGTATATCACAGCTGGGTATCTTAAAATTGTAGCTCGCCCATGATTAATTAATACTCATAGTTTCGAGGAAGCAGAAGCGACATTCACAGATAATTTGAAAACATGTGTTTCAGAACGTACACTGAGGTGACAAAAGTCATGGGATACCAATATGCAAATTTACAGATGGCAGTAGTATCGCGTACAAAATTTATAAATGGGCAGTGCATTGGTTGGACTTTAATTTGTAGTCAAGTGATTCATGTGGAAAGGGTTCTGACGTGTTTATGGCCGCACGACGGGAATTAACAGACTTTGAACGTGGAATGGCAGTTGGAGCTAGACGCATGGGACATTCCATTTCGGAAATGGTTAGGGAATTCAACATTCCGAGATCCACAGTGTCAAGAGTGTGCCGAGAATGCCTAATTTCAGGCATAACCGAGACCAACGACCGGTGCGCAGAAAGGCCAGTGTTAACAGACAAGCAACACTGCGTGAAATAACCGCAGGAATCAATGTGGGACGTACGACGGACGTGTCAGTTAGGACAGTGCGGCGAATTTTGGCTGTACTGGGCTATGCCAGCAGAAGACCGACTCGAGTGCCTTTACTAACAGCACGACATCGCCTGCAGCACCTCTCCTGGGCTCGTGACCATGTCGGTTGGACCCTAGACGACTGGAAAACCGTGGCTTGGTCATATGAGTCCCGATTTCAGTTGGAAAGAGTTGATGGTAGGGTTCGAGTGTGGCGCAAACCCCATGAATCATTGGACCCAAGTTGTCAACAAGGAGCTGTGCAAGCTGGTGGTGGCTCCATAATGGTGTGGGCTGTTTTTACATGGCATGGACTGGGTCCTCTGGTCCAACTGAACTGACCATTGTCTGGAAAGGGTTATGTTCAGCAACTTGGAGACCACTTGCAGCCATTCATGGACTTCATGTACCCAAACAACGATGGAATTTTTATGGATGACAATAAGAACATTCTTGACAATTCCAGCGAATGATTTGGCCACCGAGATTGTCCGACATGAATCCCATCTAACATTTGTGGGACATAATCGAGAAGTCAGTTCGTGCACAAACTCCTGCACCGCAACACTTTCGCAATTATGGACGTCTATAGAGGCAGCATGCCTTAATATTTCTGCCGGGGACTTCCAACGACTTGTTGAGTCCATGCCATGTCGAGTTGCTGCACTTCATCGGGCAAAAGGAGGTCCGAAGCAATGTAAGGAGGTATCCCATGACTTTTGTCGCCTCATTGTAATATGGGCACATTAAGATATATTTGCTTATCTTTGACTTGTATGCAAAAAAATATTATATATCAACAAGTTTTCAACCCATTACTTTTGTCGCCTCAGTGTAATGTGGGCACATTAAGAGGTATTTTCTTATCTTTGACTTGTATGCGAAAAAATATGATATATCAACCCATGCTTCGAGTGTGACTGCTGCAACGATACAGTTCCAGATGCTAGGCAATACTGGCCATGGACAGGCTTCCTGCAAAGAATCATGCAAAGAATGTCGCCAGAAACAAGCAGGCAGCTTCAGAAATTTTAGCTTATTAGTGTATGGTACATGCTGTTTATTGTATTTGTTAGAAATGTCCACCATTACTGTTTCTGCATTTGGCATAGCAGATTACCATATATGTATGTATGTAATATTGCCTATGTGCTAGGCACAGCATAGTTGCAGCCGAAAATTTGTGTTTTTTATACGAAAATGGTGGGTTCTAGGCATTTGCAACAAGACCATTTTTGTTAATTAAGTCATACTACTCTATAAACCTTCATTAAACTTTCATAGTTTCTGGCAGTAAAATGTTGTCTGCCATAAGAAGGTGCCGCCCCTGTTATTTTCAGTACTGTAGAATTTATTAATTAGAGTTTACTCTTGGGTTGAAGATACCCATCTAATATATAAAATTCTCCCGTCACAGTGTTAGTCACTGAACTCCTCCGAAACGGCTGGACCGATTTTTATGAAATTTTTTATGTATACTCGGTAGGTATGAGAATATATCTATATCTATTTTTACACCCCTAAGTAATAAGGGTAGCCACCCCCAAACAATTTTTTTTATTGTTTGAACAAAATTTTTATTTTTTATTTTTTTATGATGTGGCATCAAAAAATACATACCCTCCTAAATTTTCACCCTTCTACCACCAACCCTTATTTTTTTTATAGCGATGTTAGTAATTTAATAAATTTTACCCTAGGTCGATAACTGATCAATTATCATCGATCATTTATCGATCTAGGTTACAATTTATTCCCACCAGGTGTCTCCCAGTGACACAGCAAAACAAGGTTTGCCGGGTCAGCTAGTAATATATAACAATGTTCGGGGAATTTTAATTTAACTTCACTACGTTTCCGATATGTTGCAAGAAAATCTGATTAAAAATTCCATAGTTAAGGGCTTAGATCTACCTTAATATTCAGTTTAGGTAGAAAATATCCTATATACTTTCGACTTAATTTTGCATTAGGAATCACCTCACGAAGTTTTTCGGTCGAATTCCGGCGCATTCTGTATCGTTAGGAGGGCACACTGGATGGCACACTGGCACGGCCTAGCCACGATCTATAAGCTATTCACGGTAAAGTGAGAACTTTTTGATAGCTCTCTAATTTGCAACAAGAGTCAATAAATATATTTATTATGCAGTCTTAAACGTTGAATCCCGAGTGCTGTGGAATATACACACTGTCTTTATTTCTTACATGGAAATATATATTTAAAAAGGTGGTTAAAGAATAAAATACGGCAGAAAGGAAAAAGTAACTAAGGCATCAAAATTTCTCACTTTACTGCGAACAGGCTATATATACCATGACAGGTATTTCAATTTCCACATGGTTGTATTAATTTGAAGTAGATTTTGTCATATATTTTAATGCAACTTTTTAAATTATTTAAAATGTTTGTTTTTGTGTTAAAGTTTTGTGAAGTAATAATTAAAGCAGTTAAAGGAAAATAATCAACCAGGTGAAATCGTGCATTAGTTCGTGCAGGAATAATTAGTTTAACAAAAGTGTTCGGTTTGCCAAGTGACGAAGCTGCCTTGGTAAAAGTAGTGTTACAAGCCACCAGATGGTCGTATCCGAGTTCGTGGGGATGGAGTCTTAGTAGAAATAAAATAAATAAATTTGATTTTAATTTATTTACACAGCTATATTTTACAACATAGAACTATTTGTCTCCATTATTACTCTTGCCGTTCTCAGTAAACACAATAGTTAATGTCTCTCTCAATTTTAATTAAAGTCCTTATCCATACACCTATATTTATTATAACCACTTAATAAACACTCATTATTTACACACATTCAACCTGTAAATTGCCGTCATTCAAAAATCTTATACACGCACGCATCCAGTTCTGCTGGCTCGTCACTTCGCTGTCTTCACNTGTAAATTGCCGTCATTCAAAAATCTTATACACGCACGCATCCAGTTCTGCTGGCTCGTCACTTCGCTGTCTTCACGCACATGTCTTTTAAGGTAGCACAATCCTCGAAACTCCAAACTGTCGACTTGGAGGTCCGTCGCGATCTAGAAGGTTCGCCGCACCCCGAGTCTCTCTGAGGGGCCAGAGAAATGACAGAACATTCTTTCAAAAATNTGTAAATTGCCGTCATTCAAAAATCTTATACACGCACGCATCCAGTTCTGCTGGCTCGTCACTTCGCTGTCTTCACACACATGTCTTTTAAGGTAGCACAATCCTCGAAACTCCAAACTGTCGACTTGGAGGTCCGTCGCGGCTTAAGTAGTCTCGCTGGCGCGATCTAGAAGGTTCGCCGCACCCCGAGTCTCTCTGAGGGGCCAGAGAAATGACAGAACATTCTTTCAAAAATCACCTCAGAAATTCAATCTTGCTAAGGTCTGGAGTGCACGAGTTGCGATAGGCTTATCGCAGTGGCAATCAATGATTATCCTTTGTAAATCTCCACGCACTTCTTGGATTACTGCTCGCCTGACTGGTATTTGATGCCGTTTTAATGATGAAGTAACTAACACCTATGCTGGCGTTGGGAAGGGAGATGTCCCGAATATGGACCACATCTCAGGAAAGTCCAGCCACCTTGTTTTTGTCGTTTTCGGCATGTCCATGAATCTTTCAATCGTATATTGCATGCAGTAGGCATTCACAGTGCGATA
The DNA here is from genome assembly GCA_002778355.1 of Clitarchus hookeri. Taxonomy (NCBI): domain Eukaryota; kingdom Metazoa; phylum Arthropoda; class Insecta; order Phasmatodea; family Phasmatidae; genus Clitarchus; species Clitarchus hookeri. The sequence continues at coordinate 157,200 of NQII01002460.1, read as the reverse complement.
GGAACAATGGAATTGTCAGGTAGAATGAGCACATCTGCGCCCTTTGTATCGTGGTATGGTCACCAAAACACTTCCTGTGCACCCACACAGTCCGGCGTACAATGTGTTTCCTAATGGCAGGTGCGCCCGCAACGTAACTGTAATCCTGCTTCACTGTAAACATCTCAGGACACCACTTCGGGTGAAATTTTTACAAACGAGACCTTCTGTGCTTGTTGTAGAGTGTAGCACCCACTCGCCCAGTATTACATGTACGTGCACTTCGTAAATTTCAAAACTCATCAACGGTAAAAAAAAATTTATACAATATGGCTATAACAATATAAAAAATGCTATTTTTATATCACTATGTTACTATGAAGGATCTAATATATTGAATTTTTAAAAACCAATTTAACTCAATTGGTGATCGATAGGTAACTGTATTAATTTTCAACATTTTTAAAGGATACATTGCCTGCTATTAATCGAAAAGTAAATAAAAGTATGAAGTTTTCTGATAAAAGAAGAGTTAATTATGTAACAGTCATTATCTAAAGGAACAAGTTTGCATTCTTAAAAAAATAACAGCCACAAATGTAAAACAAAATTTTTTGTAAACATATACTTTCATAGCACCGGTGTTTCATATAGCTCACCCCAGAACATTATTTATGATTTCTTATACATTCACGTATTTCCCTCTATTTATAATTTAAAACTNTTCCTATATTTATAATTTAAAACTAGATGTAGAAATATCGGCAGGAAGTGTTTATATGATATTTAGTATAATTTTACTTTTTTAGAAACCAGCTCATCATAATTCTGTGGTTCCAAATATCTACCAATATACGCCACACTCGGATTTTGATTTAAAGTTATATATTTCATAATTTATAATTTCTATTCGTATAATAATTTTCATTAAAATAAATATAAATTGTTATATATACATTAATTATATATATGGGAATTATTATGGTAGTCGAAAATTATTTTAAAATATAAAAATAATTTAAATATTTGCTAATCTTGTGTAGAGTTTTCAGATAAGCACTCACTTAAAATAATTTTGAAATACTATGCATATAAGTACAAATTAAAATAAACCTGATATTCAGAAAATTAAATAATTCATTTGGACTGAATATTAATAAAAAAAATAGTTATTATTCTTAATGTTGGTTCACAATATGGTGAAAAGATATAATGTATTTTGAATGCTCAATAAAACATTTTATAGCCAAAAATAATTTACATAACTTTTAAAAATATTACATTTAATATTATACATGTATTATTTATTCACCGTAAATATAAACTGTGTAAACAGTTTAACAACCCAAATGCATGATAAAATTATTTTCATTAATGGCATCATAGCTACTTTACTATATTACTATTACATATTAAAATTTTAATAATTATTTTATTATAATTTTTTGCTATCTTTACGATTGTACGCTTGTACTTATTATATGTTAGAAGTTGTAAAGTAGTATATGAATGTTGCTTCCAATAAAACTTATTACAATAATATGTATTATATAAAGACAGTTTTCAAAGGAAACTTTAAGTAGAAAACAAGCAGAGAAACACTAAATTACAATGACTAAAAGAAGGGGAACGTTAATTTTTATTGTAGTTTTATAAGTTTATTAAAATTTTGTTTTGTTTCAAAAGACAATTTCTTAAAATGGCTTTCAATGACTCGAGTGGGCTCCAGAAGTCGCGGGTTATACATAGCCTATGCTTTATATTTTAGATATTCTACTTTTATTCTTTATTACTTAATGTTATTATATTCATTGTTTATCATAAGTTTGTATATCGGTGTAAAATATTAATTATTCTCTCATTGCAATGTGTTTAAAAATTGTAATAATGGAATGTAAGGAAATGATATTCAGATAAATTATAATATTTATTTGCAAGTTTAGACAATACAATTATGTCTTTTAAGTTCACATTCTAGCCGAGAATGGGAACTTTGGAGAATACAATCTCTGAAGCATGGGTGTACAGCTCAAACACCAAAATCTGAAACAGGCAAACATTTCATTGTGCAGCGCTAATTAAACAGAAATCTTAAAATGGTTTTTAACATTCCTGTTCTTAGAGAGCATAAGATCAGTATCGACAAAGTCAACCAAGTCTTAGACAATCCTTTAAAATCACCATTTGACTTTACATTAGATCTCAGTTACCTTACAGCTGACTGTCTCTAGGTCTTTTATGGAATCCATTCTTACTATACAAAGTAGTACAATTACACAAAGAGCATTCAGTAAAATTGTTAATACAGGGAAATTAATTAAAAATCCAGCATGATAATTCACAGCAAATAAAAATGTATTTACCAATTCTGGTAACACTCTTTTTTGCATACAATTTCTTGTTTACCTTAATGTATTTATCTCCACTGAGATAATTAATCAACTTTAGTCGTATAGGTAGATCAGTGACAATTGTCCCGGTCAGTCCCGTAGAACATTAGATGTATTTAATATTTTCACCCGTGAATCACAAATCCGATGAAACATGTCACCTGAATGAAGTCAGGTTCTATCTAGGTATCCATGAAATGTTTCACTCCATAATTTTTCCAATTTCTCCAGGACACCTCAAGCAAGTATCCTCGTGAACATAAAAATACATAGAAGAAGCAACTTGCGAGACTGTCTTAGCCCATAGTCGATACGAGTATGTTTGTTGGCAACTTCCTCCAATTATGGTGCAACTTAGTGTCTGCTGGGTAGACTGAACAGAACAATATGATCCATGTGCCATTACTGCACAAAAATTGAGTAACTGTTCGCGAGTAAAAGTTAGAGCGCAGAATGGTGCGACAAGGGGAGTGCACGCTAGTGTCCCAGTATTCCATTTATAGGCAGTAGTCTTCATTCTCCAGCCGATGTTATGTTGCAGAGATATTTAGGCATGGGTTGCAAGAGCTCGTGAGCTGTTATCCCGGGGTTACTAACTGAATAAACTTTGGTAAATCCTACCTGAGTTATTGTTAATTTCCCAGCGTAGCAGAATAACGTTTGTTATGAGACCAAGGCTCGGAATTTATACATGATGGCTTATCTAATGACCACAATAACGATCTATTCTACAGACTTATTAGTTTATTTATCCCTCGACATAAGTGTTAACCCCTGGATGTCTCATATGATACTACAGTGGGCAGATATGTTCAGTATATCTTACCAGTAAGCCAAACTAGTGTTACCAACTGGTAATTGCAGGGTTACTGCGGAAGAAGATTACACTAGCACATTGAAATGCCCCAGAGGGAACAGACTGATGAATCACGTAATCTCTCTCACTGCATGACACAATTTCAGACAATTCATGAAATTAACCACATTTACACAATGCAACACTTTCTGTGTGTGCAACTTACTCTCCCACAGTAAGGAAAGGAGTCACATTCAAAAGATTTTGGTCAAAGTCAGTTACTGAACATCGGACACGCGTGACCCAGGTTTTCATAACATATGACTGATTTCAGTTTGTCTAAAATATAACATCCCCACAGCGCATGGATGGGGTTTCACTACTGCCATATAGATAGTGTTATCCCATCATTAGCAGGGGATAACATGCTACCAGATCACCACCTGTTATATGACTCCACCAGGCAAGAAGAACCTCCAGAACATCTGACTCATGCATAAACTGATTCAGGAGATATCTTCAGGAGTATCACACTCCACAGCTATTCAGGTAACCCAGTGTCAGCCACTCTTCAAACTAACAAAAAAAGGCCCTGCAGTACCAGCAGGAGTGACTACGGCTTGTGCTGCATCGGAGGCTTATTTTCATACATAGCGTTCAAACTCGACTCTATCCAAGTTACAGTGTTAAGCGGAAAACTTCCATAGCAGGGTCTCTACTCTGGATCATAGCAAATTAATAATTTTTACAACCAGACTCCCCAGTAAGTCATCCATTGACCATATTGCTTTAGAAATCAGCTTATTGAAGCTGTTCCCCATAAAGGACGCCTGACTATAGAAACTACGGTCATTACCATCAAGCTACACAGAAAGGAACGATCACCAAATGGCATAGCTTTACGAACTCTTACCAAATGCGCTGAGTGGTTACATAAAAAAGAGGAGGAGACCACAATTTAAACCAACAAGTTTGACTTGCAAGAAAATTTACCTCATTGTTCCCCTTTTTCAGAAGAGGTGCAGGAACATAGAGTGTCTTAGCAGGGCCAGCAGCTGGAAAGTAGCGACCAATGTTGAAGCCATTGACGAAGACATTCCCCTTACCCCAGGCTGACATGTCGATGAAGGTGTCGTGTGGCTCTGTTATGGATAGTACTGCTCGGAACAATGTGGGCTCTGTTATTTTGTCAACTGCATGCCAGTTGCTTAGCCTAAAACATGAGATAAAGGCAAGAACTGTTGCAATATGTATAGTAATTACTTGATTTTTAAAGAATGGCTGTATTTATTGGTAGTACATAGCAGGCAAAGTGAGCACATGCATATTATTTACCTCTATCTCCTTCAATGCTAATTGTTAAATTCAAAATCATTGCACTGTGAAAGAACGTATTACAAGGTTTACTGTTTCTTCGTAAGAGTTTACGAGCAGCACTTTTAATTTGTTTCATGTGTTGCCATACTCTATGTACGCTTCATTGCGCATAGCTCTTCAGCAAGAGAATTAATACGAAAGTTGTCAAAATGTAAAGTGTTAAGTGCTGTCATAAGTGTACAGCTATCATTAATTGTACATAAAATATACCAGCTAGTAAAACTATTAAAAAAATTGCAACCTAGTATTGGTTGAGTGGCAACAAGAATATGCTAAATCAATTTTGTTACCGTAAAGCCATGAGATATTTATCATAAACACTTCCTCGCAGAATTACAGAAACCATAGAACATTCTTATCCAGAGTGGCAAAAACAACAACAACAACAACATAAAATACATGTAATACAGGTCACTGTGTTTTTCGTTTTGGCAGTATTACTGTGATACAAAGAATACCAGTTAATATAACATACATGTCCACAGTAACACACCTCAAAACAAACAGCTGCAAGACAATCGAAGAAACTTCATGTAAAGAACAGCTGACCCTTAGCTGCTTATCTGATGCGAGGTAATGAAATCAGAGCAGCTTCAAGTAGGGAATGGTGCCAGGATATCAAGTTTATTTTTGGCAATGCAAAAAATTTTATGGCAACACCTCCTCATCTCTGATTCATTAATTTCCTTTCCTGTGCAGCGCTTTTAGCGCTCTACATAAATTTAATTAGTGTTGTATGCCAATTAATTTAGTTCAATAACAATTTTAAATTATGTAATACTATATAAAGAACAAATTCTATCGACTATTGTGAGGATTTTAAATAATGTGTTCCATAAATTGAAACCAAGATAATCCTTCGTTGATACTTCCAATAGAACNAAACAAACAGCTGCAAGACAATCGAAGAAACTTCATGTAAAGAACAGCTGACCCTTAGCTGCTTATCTGATGCGAGTTAATGAAATCATAGCAGCTTCAAGTAGGGAATGGTGCCAGGATATCAAGTTTATTTCTGGCAATGCAAAAAATTTTATGGCAACACCTCCTTATCTCTGATTCATTAATTTCCTTTCCTGTGCAGCGCTTTTAGCGCTCTACATAAATTTAATTTGTGTTGTATGCCAATTAATTTAGTTCAATAACAATTTTAAATTATGTAATACTATATAAAGAACAAATTGTATCGAATATTGTGAGGATTTTAAATAATGTGTTCCATAAATTGAAACCAAGATAATCCTTCGTTGATACTTCCAATAGAACNCTATTGTGAGGATTTTAAATAATGTGTTCCATAAATTGAAACCAAGATAATCCTTCGTTGATACTTCCAATAGAACTATAAGCACAATATAATAATATATAGTCTTATAAAACAATAAAATAATCCAATACACTACACATTCATATTTAACACCCTCACAATTTTGATTTATTTGAACTAACAGAAGGTTGCCGTACATATGAACCAACTTCAGCTTATTACTTAATACGACATGAACACCGAACGCAAAATGGAAATTCACAAACTCTATAAACTTTTCTCTTCCCCGAATATATACTGTCATGAAGAGTCAATACAGACAGAACAGTAAAACCTTGTGTGCTTTTAGGGTATGGTAAATTATTACAATGGAAACAAGTAAAAACAATCAGAGATATGGTACAAGCAATTGCACTTCATATAAATACTCGTATTCAAAGATTAATTCCATGTTTTAAATATTTCTGGAATATAAAGTGATATTTTTATGAACATACAAACATTTAGGAGTTTTTGGTAACATACCTGCGAACCCAGTTTCCTTTGAATTGGAGCGCATATATCTGCCAGTTCTGGATCGTGGCATTGTTCAGAAGAACGGAACCACTTACAATACCCTTTGTGCTAACTCTTCGTCCCCAGTTCTCGACCAGGATGTCCAGTATCTGCTCCTTCCCGACTCTTGCATTGTCCAGAGCCAGCTGTGCATTACTGCAACAAACATGTGTGTGTATGAGCAGTGAGCTAATGTGTTCCCATGTATGACAGACATATTTGAGATGGGTATAAACCATCTGTTTTGATTACATATTCTTTTCATTGTAAGGCATGAAATAAAGGTAAAATGCAGACTAGCCAATAGCAGTAACAGTGTGTTGAGTGTACGTAATTTCTTATAAAGTGTTACACAGGTGCATCTCACTTACATTTTTATATTTAATATTGTGTAATTTAGGACACTTTGGCAAGTGAACGTCATTCAGTTTTCTAAATGTCAAAACAAGTGAATGAGAGTGTTGAAATAAATGTATTTAAAAGAAAAAATATCTGAAATATGCCAATTTCTAAAAAAAAAAAGTAAACCGTTCCCAAAGATTATTTAAAGTGTGTAATGATGTAAACTGCGTCTAATAAATTTATAGGTGTGTTGGGGAATGTTTTCAAAATCAATCACTTAATTTTTTTAATTTGGATGAGGGAAGGAGTTATTGTTTCGTAAGAAGAAATCAAAATTCTTCAAACAACATATTGGCANGTAACATACCTGCGAACCCAGTTTCCTTTGAATTGGAGCGCATATATCTGCCAGTTCTGGATCGTGGCATTGTTCAAAAGAACGGAACCACTTACAATACCCTTTGTGCTATATCTTCGTCCCCAGTTCTCGACCAGGATGTCCAGTATCTGCTCCTTCCCGACACTTGCATTGTCCAGAGCCAGCTGTGCATTACTGCAACAAACATGTGTGTGTATGAGGAGTGAGCTAACGTGTTCCCATGTATGACAGACATATTTGAGATGGGTATAAATCGTAACTTCTTCAATACACATTCTTTTAAATGTAAGGCATGAAATGTTTGGGTAAAATATAGTCTTGCCATAAGGTGTAACAGTGTCGATTAAGTATAATAATTTCCTAGAATGTGTTGAACAGATGAAACTCACCTTGATTTTAAATATTTACTATTTTGGATTTCGACACTTTGGCTGTGGATGTCATTCAGTTTTATAAATTTCAAAACAGAGGAATGGGGTTATTAAGATACAAACTGATTAAAGAAAAATATTTAACTGGAATATGAGAGTTTGGAAAAAAAATAACATTTCCCTAAGGTAATTTAAAAGTACCCACTGAATACCAATAAAATTGTACTGAATAAGGGCTACAGATTTCGGGGTCTTGGGACAGAACCAAAAGCAGAAGTAGGGCCAATATACACACATTCTGCCAACAAACCATATTCAGCTCAGACAAAGAAAAACTGTGTAAAAATTCAAATTGCACAAGTGGAATCAAAAGGAACAAGAAAATATACAGAATTATGTGGCAGAATTATGTAGACAGTGTCTTCGCAGTAGTTTTACACATTTGGAAACAATGTTTCCAGACTATGTATTTTGTTTTGTTTGTGACACAAGACTGCAAAAGCACTTGACTTTGAATGCAAAAGAATTTTGGACATGGTAAAAGCAGCAGACAAGATATATCACAATATATGTGATATGGAATACAAATAATAACCATAAAATATGTATCGTACAAAGTAGGCTTAACAAGGCATAAAAATGCATAAACCTTCATTAAACAACCTACTTGCACAAAACCAGCCATGGTTATAAAGAAACACTTTGAACGTGAAATGCCTGCCTACCATGATAAATATTGACACTGTCCACAACATGTAATTTTTGCTTTAAGAAAGGCAATTAAGAGTCAGTATGCACTGACAGGAAAAAAGGCCAGACTTAATCGGATAAAAAGTCGAAACTCGGAAACAGAAGTGAACCAGAGATGCAAAAATAACAGCAAAATTAAAAATTGTGGCCTTGCCATTCAATCAAACGTGGAAGGCCAAAGGATTTCTGCAGTACATATGGTGCACAAGAAGGTAGGATAGCCAGTAGAGATAAAACAACCAATTTATATGTAAATGTGGCCGGATGCGAAGAAACATATAATAAGAGTAAAACTAACAATCATCAGATTTTCAAAAATAGGAAACCCTTTGGCCATTGGACTCCACCTTGCAAGAAGCAAACTTGAGGTTACTTTTTGGTAGTAGGATAGATGACATATAAGGGATCTCTGCAAATTATGGTAAAAGCTAATATAATTCAAAAGATAATTTAACTGTTATTGGCAGCATAGGAACAAGTTCGTTAGACAGAAACTGATTAGATAATTTAGGAATAACAGTGGGTGAAACATAAATAATTAGGTGAAAGGAACTAGCTGAAGTGGTACAGCAATATCCGAATGTGTTTGACAAAGCAGTGCGTGTATAGTACATAGATCCTCCTGTTGCAGTAACATTAAAGCCTAAAGATTAACTTACATTTTGAAAGAGCTGTGTTGTATCATTTGTATAAAAAAATACATAACTTCAAAAATTACCGATTAATTGAGTAGGTGGTAGGTCTATGTGTTAGTTATTCATGGTGTGCAAATTGTACTGTGTGTATTCTGGAAGAAGATAGTTCCATTCAGAGTTGTGTGGACTGTAAGTACACAGTAAATGAGTTTACAAGACAAGTATTTCCCTCGCAATCATAAATTAATAATTTTTATCTTGGCAGAAAGAAAACTTGCTTCCATAGTACACCTACAAGACCCATACTTAAACGTGTTGGTGGTTATGGTAAACTAAAATTGATAGTCAATGCTATTAAATTACTTTTTAAGTAGATTTGGTCGCGTTTCGAAATCAGTAAATCCTGGGAAATATTTCTATGACTTAGAAAAATTGGTTGAAAGGGATGACAGGAGTGAGGATACAGATAAATTATGTGATTATCCCGGGCAAAAGAACAAAGAACTTGAAACAAACCCCGTAAGGTAATGAGTTAAAATATTAAAAATCCAAACGGTATTTGTGGCAGAGTTGTTGGTAATTTCGGAATATAGGATGTATATTCATGGCATACACATTACATAGATTAGAAAGTGAAAGCCGCAAATTCAGTTCAAACACCAACACGTAGGAGAAAACTACGATAACTTATGAGCATGTTAAATTTATAAGATCAGGTGATGACACTTTATAATATACATAAACCTTGATGCATTAAAATATTAAAAGGTGCAGAGCTAGCACATGCCATGGGAGATGGATGTGAAACGAAACACATTTGGCATTTAGCTCTCGCAACTGACATAGAAAAATAAAAAGGAATTATTCTCAAACAAAGAACCATTAACAACCATGTTTGGTGTAACAAAGTTTGGCAGATTATGACGGCCAGGCAACTGTCATCTTCAGTGAACACAAGCTACAACTACACATAATATTTTATCTCCACAATTATTGAGATGGCATCTCTGGCAGACAGTGTCTCACTACGAGCTAGTTTGCAAGATAAAAATATTTTTTTTTTGTGTTGGTGTGCTCAGTCTGATACACGCATACTCAGGGGAAGTAAAATGCCATCAGTAGAAAGTGTGTTGATGCTAGAAGATATGCCCATGCCTCCATCTGAAAGATGCTAATCTTGCACAATTGAAAGCAGACGATGAAATGCTTATTAAAGCCAAACGCCAAATTACAGAAAGAGATTGTACATGACCACACGAGAGTTAACACCACATTAAGTGGAAGGAATGAACATGCTGCACGTAGTTTAACTTTGTATGGGGCAGTTTAGTGACCATTCCTTCAGCAGAAAGGAAAAATTTTTTATGTACTACGTGATTCTCGTGACTAAATGATAAAATCAAAGATGATAGCATAAAACTTTATGAAGTGACCAGGAATATACCAGAATTTTGAGCGAATTATGGGAAATTGCAAAAGATATCAGCAGCTTCAGGATAATCCATTGAAGTATTTTGTACATGAATACTGAATTATGCTCCACACAGAATTTTTCGGACCATTTCAGGTGCAGGTTTTCCTCACTGTTGTTGATGTACATTCTAGGTGGCACAAAGGAAATAAAATACCCTCAATTTCATCAGCAAGTGTGAGCCAAGAACGCAGAGATGTATTCATCTGCCATAAAAATCACCAATACTTGGTGACTGATAATGGCATAGCAAGACATAAAGAAAGTAGGCTTTTTATTCAAAAATAATGCTCTGAAACTTGCATACACAGTATCACTTCAATACTAGACAAAAACTGAAAGGCTGATGCAGACTTTTAGGCCAAGTTCAGGAAAATATATTAAATAAATTGGAAGGGGAGAGGTGAAAAAGGAGAGAATGTTGTATCCTGCAAATAATGCCTGGATAACACACATAAAGAACTCCGCAGAGCTATTCATGAGATGTTGGTTACCAACTGCGCTTAATCAAATATGGTCTGAGGTGAAAATTCAGGAGGAAAAAATATCTTAACAGACTACACGCAGCAAGAAAATTGGTCTTTTTATAATGTGATAGCCGGTATGTCAGTAGCATATCAAGTAATCATATTTTATACATTTGTAATTTTAATTGATAAAAGTGATTTTATTTGGACTGGAAACACAGTTTAAATAAAGGCCCAGCCAAATTAATATTTCAAGTTCCTCATCCACCTTGTTTATTTTTGGAGAAATATTAATTAATTTTTAAGCTTTCTAATTAAATCACAGCACTGTATTACCATTTTAAAACGTAAGAACATTTGTCTGTTAGTTGCATAGATATGTTAAATGTAGTTTAGTTTATTTTATATAGCCAAATGCTATAGCTGATAAGCGTTCTTATTTGAGAGTAACTGTAGCATATTTAATTCTCCTTGTACATTTTATTGTTGCTGTAGAACATTTTGGTATGTTTTTGACAATTTTGAATGTGTTTTGGCTATCCTTTCATCGCAGAACGACGTTAGTTTAAGGGTTCCAAAAATTTTAGATTCGCAATGCCGAAATAAATGTTAATTAAGCTTGTGAAAGCGTGGGCACGAATGACAGAGGCCCTCAAACGCAAAAATACATCGATTTTTTTGGGTTTATACGTCAAACTTCTTCGGTGACAACGGCAGCAGAATAGCGAAGGGACGCCATCCATCTCCGTGGTTCGACTTGACACGTGAGAAGTACTCGGCCTTAATCTCATAAGCTCCAACATGTGAACATGAGATTTTAAAATTTAAGTTTGGAGATTATTAAACACTTTTGGATGAAAATTGACAATATTCCTATCGTAACCGCTACCCAGTAGAAAGTAAGATAACTATCATGCCTTTGCAAGCCATAATTTTAAATTAGAAATAATGTGTTTTAGTGTTTCCATCTCGGACTAAAGCATATTTAAATTTTGTTTTTTACGGCTCCCAGCTTAAATAAGTTTATTTTTACGGAGAGAACCTTCCGCATTAGATGCGTGCTGTACAAGGTGTACAACTTAATTAAAGCAGCATCAGTTTTTTTCTCATACTAATATTTCCTTTTGTTTTTGTAATAAATATGTTTGAATGTTTATGTTTTTCTTTGTTTTGTGTGTCGTGATGAGGTGTATATTTCTTAGCGATATAGTCGTAGCATTTAACGCCACATAGGCCTACGCCAAAACAAGTAACTACAGGAAGAATTCATAAAATAGATAATATACACACTGGTGATTATTCGTAATTTCATTTGAACACGGAAATGGCTTCCAGGGAAGGTAGCAGTACGAAAGTCGAGGAGGCAACAATTGAATTAAAATGTGTTCAGCAATTTTTCATATATATTTTTTTAATTTTGGGTTTTTTTTTTCAAAGTTACACTACTTTTAATGATTTTTGTTATTTCTAAAGATGTTTAGTGATTTTCCGTCATTTTATTGCGATTATTAAATTTTTTTAGTGTTTTTTGAAGGTCTTTTTGTGATTTTCGAAGATTTAGAGCCATTTCTAAAGATTTCCTTGCGGTTTTCAAAGATTTTCTAGTTATTTTCAGTGATTTTCTGAGATTTTAAGTTATTTTCAAAGACTTGTAACGATTTTCAAAGATTTTCTTGCGATTGTCAAAGATTTTTGGGGATTCCCAAAGATTTTTTGGCGATTTCAAAAGATTTATTTATTTAGTTCCAATAAATGTTTGCGATTTTCTAAGATTTTATTGAGACTTTTGAAGTGTTTTTGCATATACAAGGATAGCATCGATGGCTCTACGATTATTTTTGGAACGGTTGAACATTTATTAAAGATATTTCTCAAATTTTAGTGAATTTTTAATACTTAAGGAGTTTCTTTAATTTTCATTAATTTTTCAGAAATTCCTTTGAGTTTTTAAAATTATTGTTATTTGTTTTTATGAAATATATTTCGGTTTTCGTGATTTCCCATAATTATAAATAATTTCAAAGTTTTATGTTTATTTTTATAGAGTTTTTTTTGTGAGACTTGTGGATTTCCTGCAACACTATGTAAATATATTTATTTTTACATATTTAGACTTTTTCGATTAGGAACTACCCTGCAGGGTCCTTGGGCAACGTGATCGATTGGCCTTGGTTGGCCAGGAAGTAGTCTTTGAAATTTCTGTCGTTGCGCAGTGCATAGTCGGCAGAATTTCCACCTTGTTTTTTTTATTATTTATTCTTAATAGGTTGCTCATGGCCCTTATTCAGTTCTATTTTAATGGAATTATTTATCAGATCCGTGTATAAATATGCAATTTTATATACTAGAATGCGTTTCTTTCTTACGTAAAAATGTCCGTATCAATATCTAATATTAATAATCCTAAATTCATTACTGCTTCTTATTAAAATTTAAAATTTCCGTATTCCAATATACATAACGAGCCTACATATTTGGCTTACATTTTAACACTCATGTTCATCCTAGGAGTAAAAATTAAAACACGCGTTATAATAATCTAATCATAGAATGCACTTATAGCAAAAAAAATTTCATTATTTACATCGGAGCAACCATTTCTATTTATAGCTGCATATATACTAAAGAGTTCGGAGACGCGAATGTGAAGGCAACCGGAAATGTGTACTGACAGATACAAATTATATTAAAATATCTTGAAATTTGACCTAGAATTTATGGCAATAAAGATGTGTAACGCACATAATATGTAAATAGCATAAAACTTTGCACAAATAAATATACTTTAGAAATGGCGTTGTGTAATTTGAATTAGAGAAATTCTATACGTATAGCATTAGTTAGTACTGTCAAAATAGGAGTTATGGAATATTGCCTTAGTGACGTTGAACCCCTAGAAGGACTTTCTGTCGCGTGACTATTTCTAATTGATGAAAATAGATTTGTATTGACATATGAATAGTATGAGTTAAGTGATTTAATTAAATATTACTTCGAACATAAGCCGTTGCACAGCTACGTCTCCAAGGAAAACACAGGGGATGACATTAAACACATACTCGAGAACAAGCTAAGATTAGCTGTTCTCGTGTGTATTTTTAATTTCGTTATCTGTGTTTTTCTCTGTGGCATAGCTGTGCAATTACTTATGTCCAAAATAATTTTTAATATATCAAATTATCCTCATTACAAGTATCGTTCAAAGAATATAGTTTGGTTTAGTCTTCAAGCAAAATAAGCTAGTGTTTTTTATTTTTGTTTTAGCCTACCAGGCATTTGCATTTGGCTTTGGCTGTGTACGATTTCACATGCCAAATTCCCTTACCAGCTTCGTGCCCTAGAAGAAAGCATAAAAATCATGATGCCACTTTGCCGCTGTTCAAAGTCACATCTGTGGCAGAATGCACTGCAGAATAACTCCTTCAACCAAGGGAACGTGCGATATCCCTTTCACAGGCCTTAAATTTTCCGTACGGTTATTAAGATTTTCAAAGCAGTTCTTCAATAATGATCCCTTCTCCCAGTCAGTTGCTGGGAACTTTTAAACATACGGGATTATTTTAATGTAAGTCATATTAGAATTTGACATAATTTAATTAATTACTTTTAATACACAGTATATTTATGTTGGCGTAATACTTTGCTATTTTATGCAAACCACACGTAACGTAAACTCTATTAGCAAGTATGTTTGCGTAGATTACGAAGCTCAACCGATTTGAAGATATAAACTGAAATAAATAGTCATGAAGAACGAAGCAGTTGCATCTTATAAGTGTTTTATTTGATATTAGTAGTTGTGAAATGTAGAATTTGTTGACTACATTACAAATAATGAGTTTTGTGTCTTCATAATCATTCAGGGAATTGTTAATTCGATGGTATTATATTCTATATGGAGTTCACATTTTACCTGAAAGTTAACTACAAACCTTCTACACTAGGGTTACAGTACAGTAATTAATTTTTAAAAATTAATATTAGATTTTTGCAAAAATGTTAGTGGTTTTTTATGTTGTCCATTTTGTGTGTTAATAATAAAAATTCTTGTAAAAATAACATATATTTTCAGTGCACAAATTGTTTCCTGTTAATGCGAAATTTTACTTAGGCAGTAATATCACTGCTGTATGCAATTACCAGCGAATAACTGGTACACTTCGTGACCAGTTCTGCTAAAGGCAGGTTACTATACATATTATTGAACATACATATAATTATTAAACTTCTCGGTATGTATTTTAAATTGTTTCTTAGTCACATGATTTCTATCAATATGTTGTAAACCCAGAAGTGTTCAGGACATCTGTAAAGAGCTTAGATAAATTATATTGTTCTTCGTTTCAGTATTTAATTAATTATAATTAGTTACAGTTGAGATAAATAGAAAAAACAGACTATCGTCAAATAGTTTAAAAAATTTTCAGAAATTAGTTCTGATTTTATAAAGTGCATTTAGTATCGTGAAAACTAAATGTACTGTTATATTATGAACAGTCCTATACTGTTATTTTAGCAACTATTACCGCGCCGGATCCCACTGACGAGTACCGACCATCAGAAGTGTTTGCTCATATAATACTCACAAATAAGTTTTTTTCTCTTTAAATTAGTAGGGTGGGTTCGCGCCCGACCACTGTGCAGTATCCAGGAAAGCAGCATCGTCCTATAATCAAGGGGACCAAGTTAGAGGCAGATTACCACTATAGTTGTGTGTTGGTATTTCCATAAGTAGACGGTGTTTCCGACAGTTCATTTTAGTTTATACTACACGATAAACTTGTCATTTAACTTCACGAGTTTTTATTTCATTAATGTTAATTACAAGCGCCTTGCTAAAAAAAATTGATGGCTGTACACCCAACTAAGATTTTCGTTTTTCCCAACACGATGAACTTTATTAACCACAGGATACAGTATTCCCACAGCATAACTTCAAGTCCGTTCAACATATAATTAAGGGCATTCTTACCACTTTAGAATAGAAGATAGTACATTAAACCACTTTAAATTTTAAAATACCTTAAATGTTGGGTATACCTTCACAGTCGCTCTGCCAAAGAACACCAATAACGCATGTCCTGCAGTCATGTGGAGTGGCCTTCCCAAACGACACGTACTATTACCAGCAAGTAATTCCTGGACGGTGAAATATTTACTATAGCGTGAGATTGTTAGACACGCCACTGTATGCTTGGGTTGCCAAAGAATAAATCCTATAAAGATGCACATATTTATGGTTATAAAGAATATATCATATAAATATAAAAGACGAGGAGGACGTTCTCCTGTTTTCTCACAAATTGCCTANAATAGTTGCAGTGCCCTAGGTTATATCGTTTACGAAAATACTAAGTAAAGATATATTTTATTGCAGTTCATATTTTATTGCGATTTGGTGTGCTTGTAGCTATTAACAAGTAAAAAAAAAACATGCTAAGGGGTAATAAATAGCTTCCATAGTGTTACGAAAGTGTAATAACAAAGAAAGATAAAACATCAATACTGATTTCTCTCGAAATAAATACCCCATATAGCAATTCACGTTTAATACATTTCTGATATAGTATTACAGAAATTCAATAATAATGGAAGAAGTACACCAACATTGCTTTCTCGCAAAATAAATACCACGTATATAAATTATCAATTTATAATGTTCAACACAATAATTAATTAAACGTTATGTATAATGCAAAATTACAGCCAAGTGTCTACGATATAGTAGGCTACGCAAAGAGCGTGGTTGAGGTAGACAGGGCTTAGCGTCTCGTCGACAGCAAGGTCATTAAAGAAGCACACATGTTAAGGAATCGGACTTGTAGCAAGGAAACATCCCAGCATCCCGTAATTCGGCTGGAGTGATTTCGGAAAACCAATGAGAACCGTAATCAGGATGTCCGGACCGGGATTCGAACCCAGGTCCTCCCTAATGCGAATCCGAAGTTTGCCAATGCGCCGCTCTCGTTTGGTACGTGTGTCGAGGGCGCAACATAGATACACTTTATTCTTGCTGGAAACAACATGCTATTTTTACTTTTAATCACTGTGTAAAGAAGCACAGTAACTTTTCCTCTCTCCAAAGCCAAGGGGCCACGGTGGCTGAGCGGCTAGCCTGCTAGTATTCCACCAAAGTGAACCGGGTTCAATCCCTGGCCGGCTCACTCCGGATTTTCGCAAGTGAGAATCGTGCCGGACGATGCCGCTGGTCGGTGGGTATTCTCGAGGATCTTCCGTTTCCCCGCCCTTTCATTCCGGCGCTGCCTCATACTCACCTCACTTCACCCTGATCGGCCCTCAAGGCCTCGATGTTAAGAGCCGCCCAAATCTCTTCACTCACTCACTCCAAAGCCAATTGCATACTTGCTAATATACTGCTACAGTTAGCTGATATCTAAATACCTTTAAATAATCAAGTATTCAGTATTCCTTTGTGTAGTAGCAAGTGCCTAATAAGCAAATGTAACGGGGTTACACGGCCCTCTGCCCAATTTCAAAATCAAATACATTAGAATAGAATATTTGACAGCATATCATTTTTCCGAAACACGATAATGGTGCTGCTTTCATGCGTCGCGGTGTTATGAAAGTATTATGTGCAACAAAGTGAATATGTAAAACGTAATGATTTCTATTTAACATTTCCACAAAGGTACAATGAATATTATTTTTGAGCAAATTATGGCAGGTGCAGAATATTTATATAATTGCTTCAGCAACACATTAAATGCTATATGAAATAATATGATTAATTTTTCAGGAAACAGTAATATTGAGATCCCACTTTACGATTTTGAAGTTTATACTTGTCTTAAAATTGTAATGGTTCGATATTAAGTGTAATTTTTTAATATTTACTATTTTTCCAGAAGGCAAATGCATGTCAACACAAGGAATTGGACAATTATACAACTCATTTACTACATGAAATAAGAACGCCACCTACTGGTTATGCTTGGGAAATGTTTTGTCGGCCCACGCGAACAATAATTTGTACAGACTCCCACAAAGTCATGTTAATCCAGCCCAAAGAATATAATAAGACAAGCTACCGGACATAACTAAGTAGGGCGGAGAGAGTTTGGGCGGCTGTTTACATCGTGTCTTGAGAGCCGATGAAGGTTAAGTTGTGTGAGTATGGAGCAGCGTTGGATTGCAAGGGCGGGGGAAACGGGAGATCCTCGAGAAAACCCGTCGACCAGTGGTATCGTCCGGCACAATTCCCACATACGAAAATCCGGGAGCGACCTCGCTGGGAATCGAACTCGGTTCGCCTCGGCGGGAGGCGATCGCTCCAGCTGCTGCAACACCGCGGTCCCAACATAACTAATGATTAATCATAGAAGATTTTATTTGTTAATTAATATAATGAACTTAGTAGTCACTTCAGTAGCCTAATTTTAGTTTAAGTTGGCGTTATGGTAGCAAGGATATGCCTTGGTTCACAAGTGACTGCTGAAACTGATTCTTGCGTGCCAAATTTGTTGGCCTCTATAAGAGTTTACTAATATATTATATTTTATTTAAAATTATAGATAATATTTTCTAGCATGGCAGACAAAATAGGTGTTCAATAAGTATACATATCTAATGAAAATAATATGTTGTGCCAGCATTCCAAGTTGGGTTAAAATAGGTTCCTGAGGTGTACTGTAAAAGTTTTTTTACTACCCAATTTGAACAATGTTTTCATAAATGGCCTGGACAGAGTGACTGTTATTTAGCATATTTCATTTTCAGTGTTGGCGTTGCCACTGCCAGCGTACCAAATTTTGTATCAATAAAACATGGGTCGACAGTTACGTCATACTGACATAAAATATTCATAAAACTGGCATTTGAAAATGTGTCTATTAATTTTCTCTGATTGTTTATTCTATCATGTTATGTGACCTACCATGGAAAGTTAACACGTCACAAAAAAAAAATGGGAATATATATACAGATTGCAAAAAAATTGTATACATAAAATAAAGCACAGCAATGACAATTTATCAATGGTACCGATGCAAAAAGTAAAATTCGAAGCATTTCTAAAAATAAAAAATAAAACAATTTCTCAATATTACAGACAAATAAACACGAAATAACAACGAAATTGATTTAATGGTGTGTCTGACCAGGAAGGGTTTTGTTTCTTTTTTCCCACTGCAGCTTAGTACCGCGTATAGCCTCCATGCATAGTACATGTCCCTAACAAGCCGTGGCATGCTTGTAATCAATGTGTTGATGTCATCTTCCGGACGAAGGCCCCATTCCATCTAGACATCTCTTATGAGATCTTGAACAGTTTCTGGAGGTTGTGGACGACTATAAACTGCTGTTCTCAGCTTGTCCCAGCCATATTCAATGCGTTAGTATACTCTCTATTGATCACAAAAGAACTACATAACTCCTACCACCCCATCTGCCTTATCTCACAATTTTCCAAACTTTTTGAGAATTGTATATTTATATGTCGAAGTTGACGGGAATCGGTTGAACATCCGCATATATGATGCAGTTTATTGTTTCAAGCAACACTATCTTACCAAATAGTCTACATAAACATATGTTGCAGCATAATTAATGCTAGCTTTAGGTATTATTAGCGTACCAATTTTGGTTTAAATAGTGGATTTGGAATGTGGCACACATGCCATATATTTATAAAGAAGCAGTTTTGAAGATGCCTGATACAAATAAATCACATAATTTTATGTGGCTTATAGTATCACTACTTATAAGGCAAATTTGACTGTAAATGTTTGAGTTATTCTATAACTATTATGTAAAAGCATTATTTTTCGAGTTTCGACGTCTCAAAATGGGAGACCAATACAATATTTGGTTCAAATCGGCTCAACAGTTCGTGAGAAATATCATAGCGACCATAATTAATAGCTGCCATTTTGAAAAACAAATTATCCGTTGCTGAATCAACTACGAAAGTTAGTTATCCTTACTAAATTGTATAAGTTGATCGAGTCGGGTATAATTCAGTGAATAGTTTCGAAAGTTTCAGGAATGCACGCGCACACACACACACACACACACACACACACACACTACTGACATGCATATGCACGTACACATTCTTAGGCAAGACACACACACACACAGCCTGGAATGTTATCACATAACGGTATCTGTCGCCGACCTCCGTATCATAGTTGGCTACACACCGACTTATGACGTGAGGAATTCTGTGTGAATCTTGGGTAAGGCAGTGGTGTCTTTGTGTTTTCCTTGGATTTTAAATGAATTACATTTTGGCTGTACGTTTCTCAAGGTCGTTTATGTCAGAGTAATAATAATAATATGTCTTTCCTTGGGAAGGTAGGCTAGAAATGGATGGGAACAAATGCAGTTTCTGCAACTTCAATAGTTTTGCAACAAATGATCGGGAACAGGAATTTTTGTGTAGTACACAAAAATTGTGATTAATCTACGGACTCTATTGGAAGATTGCATTAATGTATTGTTTGTAATATAAGGTGATTATCTTTATATTTCTAATGTGTTACACGATTATGGTTGACGTTTATAATTTTTCGAAATTTTATTTACGTGGTTTTGTTATATTAAAAGGATTTTAATTTTTTTTTTGCCATGTTTTAAGTTTCTTTTAAATCTAATTTTTTGTAAATAATTAAAAACTATATATTGTTAGAAATCATGGCTAGTTTTAGGTTTTTTCAGTTTCCAGATTTTTGTGGACTTTTTGAGATTTCTAACTATTTTACAATGCTTCCAGGGATATTACGAGATTTTTTGTGATTTACCGAGATTTTCTTCAATATTTAAATACTTTCAGCAATTTACCAGCATTTTATGCTATTGATCGTAATTTTCTGAGATTTTCAGGGATTTTCTTGTGATTATCAGAAATTTTAAATTGCAATTTAGATGTTTTTTTTTTTTTTTGTGATTTGCAGTGATTTTCTGTGATTATCCGATATTTTAAGCGATTTTCCAAGATTTCCTGCGATTTTTGGGGATTCTTAGTGATTTTTGAGTGATTTTTTTCCATCGTGTACACCAATTGTCTTAGGTTGTTACCACATCGACGAATGTCCAACTGAGTTGAATGAGAGCAGAGGATGACCAATTGTATAGTTGTCATGTATATCAACAACTGCATAAGAAGGTCCGAAGCGCAGATAGAGGAGTTATGATAGAGGTAATAATGGGGTAGGGAGGTTGTCCCAGATGGGAAATAAAACGAGTCCATACAAAATGTCGTACTGGAGGGAGGGAAAGACTTCACTGTAGATTCGACGTTGTCAGTCCTAGAAGAGTATGTGTAACTGGAGAAAATAAACTGCTCTTCACTAGTTGGGGAACAGTTGTGGGTTTAAGAACTCATCTGAAACATTTTAGAAGGTTTTGAATTACCACCAGGCATATCATAAGACCAAGAAAGTGACAGACACCAACCAGGTCAATAACAGCTTCTCACCCACATTAACAGGGGCTTCAACCATGAAAAATTGGATGACTAAAACAGCGTCATACAAAGCTGCCAGGTTATGTAATGCGGGAGTGTATAAGGAATTTGTTTTAAAAGCATGACTTAAGTTGAAAATACGTGATACTTCAATTATTCAGTTTAGTTGTGTAAGTATCAGCGTAAATTCAGTTATGTCGGCATATTCTTGATCGGGCGGAATGTCCGTAGATATGTTTCAAAACTAAACAGTAAGATATTGGGATGTGGAATGATAGAGAATTTAAAATTCTAATTCAATTTGTATTGTACTTATAGAGAGTTGTAAGAAAATGTGTCCACATACACATGTCAGTTTAATCATATTTAGTATAAAGTTTTCAATGACTTGATAAAATATAATCCATTATCGCTTGCCTGCATTCCGAAACTTAATGGTGTTAATTGGCTATTTTATGAATAATTCTTGGCTAAAACTGTCTTTCTCTATGTTAAGTTGTTTAAACTGGAAAATGCATATGAAATGCAACATGTGTATTAGCCAGTAATGTTACCTAACTGTCCATTTTTCAGTTCTAATTTTGAAGGAAAGGGGTGTATATCATGCATTTTGGAAAATATGATATACCAGTACCAGTATATTTTTAAGTTTAATGTGAATGAGCAGAGTTGTCGGATGTTATGATCTTACCGTGCTTAGCATATGCTATGCAGTAATTATAAATTTATACATCTTTCTCTCATTTTCTATTCACGCTGATTGAAAAATTTACTAAATATTTAATGATTAAGTAAACATAATCTTAGGGTAAAACTGATAGGGTTAACTCTTTGTTCAATCATAGCTTCTGCATACCTCTAGACGGCTATGTTGGAAGTAAGGAGTTTAAGTAACAAATTTAGTTTAGAACCATGGGGACCAAACATGAAAACTTGTCTGCAGCATTTGAATGAATGCGGTGCAAAGTAAAAATATTTGGGTACATTTTGTTTGTATTCACATAACTTTTAAACATGAACACTTCATTCCTGTGCCCCAAGTAAATCCAGTAAGATTAACATTTACATAAATTTTAAAAATTAGAATAAAATTTTTTTTTTTGCAGTTATGTTTTGAAACGCTAAAATATGAGTGATAAAATTGTTTTCATAAATAGCAATAGCAATAAATAATAATCTTCAACAACTTGTGACAATATAATTAAATAATATTATGAATAGTAAGATATAGCAAGCTTAAAACTGACTCTTCACTGTGAATAGAAAATCTGAATGTTTGGTATTAAAAATTAATTTACAAAAAAATTTTTTTAAAAAAACGGCTGTACAAAATTTTTGTTACCAGAAAATACGAAACCGTAAAATACTTTACTGGGCATACCAATTTGGTATGTGAAAGCACATGTAGTGACACTAAAGAGGAAGATGCATGAAAATTGGAATAAATATTAAATTTTTGAAAACAAGTACTTGTTAAAAATATGAAAATTAATTTACAAGTTACACATTACAATTAAAAATATATTAAATATTATTAAAATTAATTCGTAAGGTACTCAAACATTGCTTAGTGGGTAGTGATACTGGCATGTCACAGCGAGTGCAATAATCGTGTATACCTGCTCGGCTGTGATAATTCCCTTTTGAGGGCTGCAGTCCACAAGGTAATTTCCCAGGGTTGTGTAACTCCTTTTCAGCCTGTTTTTCCAAGAATTCACCTCCGGTGAATATGGACATGAGAGGCGTATGTCGGTAGAACAACTTGGATGTTTGAGAGATGGAACTCAAGTCATGACCAATGAGCTACAGCCTTCACCCTGAGCTGGCAAAAAAAATTACTTGTGCTTTACAAAATGGCGCTACTCCTGATGTTAAGATCTTTGTCAAAATAAGCAAGCTTCATTTGATCTAGCTTCTCCTCACACTTATTTGGTGTTGTCTGTTGTCGGACAGGCTGCGATAGGAGACCCTTCTTATTACCAAACACAAAACAGCTACCTTTGAGAGTAATAAATGGCCATGCTTTTCCATAGCACATGGTAACATGTGTAAACCCTTTGTTGCCTTGTTATATATACTTACTAATGCCTGCGTTTTGTCTCCTTACTTTTATTGTCCTTCGCCATGCACACAAGTTTGTGCATTGCAAACAAGGTACAAGATGTGCCGATTGTTCCAAACATCTCCAACTAGGTTGGGCATAGCATGATTAGTTCCAGAATTTACTCCTTGTATTCGTTCAAGTATCCTAACAGAATCCTTTACCTCTGCAAAAATTTCAATCACTACGGAACGGATAGATATTAACCACAATCAGGTTCGATGCTATAATTCTCCATAGTGGGAGGCCAAATCACTCATACACACTCGGAAATTTTGCTTAAGTGAAACTGTCTATGCCATGCATGGTGGTCTTATCAGTGGATCGACATATTGGCTCTCCTCACATGTATTCTCGATACATACTATGCACCGAACCAACAACTCTGGTCAGATCATCAGAATTCAGCCACAAGGGATGCTTTGTAGTGGCACACATTAGTTGGTACCAATTTGATTTGTGCTGCTGATTACAGAGGTTACAGCTCCAGCATACTCTCACATTGTACCCATTGGATTTGGATAATGACTTTTAACGTATATCATCTGATTTTAAGGCAGCTGTGCATCGTTGTTGGATTTGCAGCAAAGAGATGAAGGATCACTGACTCCCATAAAAACAGCATCAGAGTTGTGTACCCTTTGAGCTACCTCGGGGTGTAATAAACGAGCCACATAGAGATGTAAGGTAGTCTGTTGATATATATTTTTTTTTCAATATGTGTATATTCGTCTACTTTGTCCAGCTCTCAAAATTGCATATGCCTTCCAGCATAGCCAGTGATCCAATTTAGATATCACTTAGCGTACCACCATCTTAGGACAGGGATGACTATCCAACGAAATTAAAGCATAAAACTGTCTTTTTCCAAGGCGACATTTGTCCCTCAAGCCCACTTCGCCATGCTTTAATTCACATACGGGAGAAAAATTAGGATTGTATTAAAGGAAGTCCCAAGCCAGCATACATAAACATAGTGAACACCATATAGAGCAGCTGCTGAACTTCACTGTGCAACACACTGCCTCTCTATTGGATCTCCCCTCCTCTTCTCACATGGTAATGCATTTTATTTGTTGTTCGTGCAGTGAAGCATAATACAGCAGCCATACAAATTTAACTTGAAGCAAGAGTTCGCCAAAACACCAATAAAATACAACTTATGAGCGAAGCCTACCTCACATCCTCTTGTAATGTTCTTTTGAACAAAGTAGAAGCTTTAATACTCGTCGCTATTTCTGCTATACGTCATTGTGGTATGACAGAAGTAAAGAATCTAACTTCATATTTTGAACAAATAATGAAGAAAGAGATTTATAACACATACAAAATACACAGCTTCTAACACATAAGAGCTCATGTCTCTGGCAGCTTTTTCTCTTCTGTATGGTTTCATCCATAGTCCACAGCTAACTTCCACATACAACAAATTTTCAGTATGTATGCACTTCCAACTCGTACATTAGTTATTGCTGTTTTATTATTGTGACAATAACTACAACTACTGTGACATACTTCACTCGGTATCATTTGACCTTTTATTCCAGTCAAGCAAAAGAACATTGTGGTATTTTTGTAGTACACTTCGACATTGCCAATGATAAAGAGGTAAATATATTTTATTACAGAGCACATATGGGGAATGTGTTTACCAATGTATTAGTGTCGATTTGAATAAGGGAACCTGAAGTTTTGCTGCGAAAACTAACATCGTTGATTGTCACACCCATGAGTCACTGCCCACCATTCACACTTACCAAAAGATTGTCACTGCCACTAAGTGAATATTCTTCCTATAGTCAGCATATACATGGCTGAATACTAAAAAATACTCTAAATAATTCCAGAATAATAAACATTTGAAAGCGAGGAATAAATTACACTTATGATAAATGAAGAAAGTGATGTTCGTGAAAGAAATAATAAGGTGCATATGAATGAACAATTCATGACAGCACAAGTCAGTGACCAAATTAATAAACTAAATGAACGAAAGAATGAGTTAAGTGAGCGAGTTACATAAAAACCAAGATATTTTATAAAAGTAATTGGGAAATAAACAAATGAATGGCACATTCGAATGTAAGAATTAACTATGTATGTTAAATATATTAACAGGCGTAGGGACTAAAAGTGAGAGAGTGGATAGAAATGTGGATTGGTAAACAAGCAAGAGCAGGTATGAGTAAACGTAAGAATGGCTAAATTGAGTGGCTTGAACTTAATATGTGAGTGGTGGAGTGTATGGTATGCTGGGTGCGCTTCTCAAGGGGATGAGTCTTGCAAACTAGGGGTGAAAATGGAATACCAGTGGAATGAATATACTAAAAATTATCAATGTTATAATATATTATATTCTCTTGTCCAACCCAGACTCCACATTAAGGTGCCAATGAAAGAAATTCTATTTGATTGAAGGAAATAGCTCGTAATTGTTAAATTAACACAAATCTATATTGGAATGTGTACATTGAGAATCAGTTAATACAGTGAAATCAATATAAGCAGTAGATTAATTAAATAGAATCGTGCATGTTCCATAGTTCTCCAGCAGTCAGCTATTAAAATACCCGTGTTACTTTCAATCTGCATCTTTCATTGTTTACATTGCGAATAATTGACACATATCTGGAGGAATTCTTGGTGAATACTAATTAGTATATCATAATTAACCACTCACCTGGCAGCATCAGTGTACCCAAACGTTTTCTGTTGATCAGATGTCTTGAATACTTCAGTTTTCCTCACGCCATTTACCATCAGTACAGCTAAGTCCTTGATTTTGCCACTTATTTTCACGACGGAGTTTGATGGTATGTTGAGGTTGGTCTTCCTGTACAAGATGAACCCATAGCTCTGCCCACTATTTTTGTTTATGTCCAGAAGCTCCATGGGCTTCACGTTGGCGGAACTCACTTGGTCAGCCTTATCCTGCACAAGTAACAACAGTTTGTTGTCGTGTTAATGTTTCTATGATCTGGAAGATTTTATAGGTGTTTGAAGAATGCCTGCAGTTATATAAAATTTCTTCATAATTAGATCAACATTTTACATATCACATATTCCTTCAACCGAGTGAGCCATTCGTCCATAATCTTTATGTAGAACTTAAATGTGCTTATACATAATGAATATCAATTGACTTTAATAGTACTCACCACTTGATGCACTAGTTCACTAAGACTAAGACGTAGAGATATTTTAACTACTGGGTATGCCATCTTGACACTCTCAGCAGGTATTTCTGGTAGTTTGGTCTTCACTTTCAAATAGCTGGCTATCAGTTTCATTGTGACAATGTACTTCTCTGTATAGTCTCCTGCTTCACTCAAGGGAGCATCGTAATCTGTGAGAAAGAGATGGCGCCAAAAACAACATAATAATTCATATGCAGTTTAATATACTATCAAACAAATGAAACATGTAAAATTCGTTAACGGAAAAATTTAATACAATGCAATTACAAATTTTTTGGTTTTTACTACTGTCTTCTTGCCATGTTTCCAGGAAAGCTAAACAATTTTTTTCAGGTTTTATACTGAAAACTAGAACAAATAAAATACAATTATGTGTTGAAAATGCAATAAAATATTAAATGTGGGCATTTCTGTTGTCATAAATTTTATGTTTATTTGCCAAGAAAATTGCTGGTATTAACCTTAATTTTACAACCGCGCAAACGCTCCCTTGAGTGAAAGGCAATATAACTACCACCTTCAACACACAATCAAAGTATTCTAATACTGGCAGGAGTGATGTAAGTGAATTAGTTGGAGAAGTATTTCCATTAAACTTATTAAAATTTACGAGGAAATCTCAAACTACGGATATGCTTTCTTTTCTTTAGTCATAATTTTCCCTTTTATTAAAAAAGTAAAATGGTTGGGTTACAGCAGATATACACTGAAGAGCCAAAAAAACTGGTACACGTTCCTAATATCGTGTAGAGCCCCCGAGTACGCAGAAGTGCCGCAAGACGACATGGCATGGACTCGACTAATGTCTGAAGGTATGCAGGAGGCAATTCACACCACGAATCCTGCAGGGCAGTCCACAAATCCAATCTGCGCCAATTTGAGAAAGTGTTGCACGTCTGTCACGTTTAATGATTCTCGTCAGTCGTCGTTTGTCCCGTTATTTCACGATCTTTTTCCGGCCGCAGCGATGTCGAAGATGTGATGTTTTACCGGATTCCCGATATTCACGGTACACTCGTGAAATGGTCGTACGCGAACATCCAAATGTTATCGCTACCTCGGAGATGCTATATCCCATCTCTCGTGCGCCAACTAAAACACCACGTTCAAACTCACTTAAATCTTGATAACCTTCCATTGTAGCAGCAGTAACCGATCTAGCAACTTTGCCAGACGCTTCTTGTCTTATATAGGCGCTGCCGACCGCATCGCGTTACTCTTATTGGTTCCATACCTCTGTTATTTGCATACGCACGCCTATACCAGTTTTTTGGCTCTTCAGTGTACTAAAAACACAGGATTAGAGATTATTTCCATCTTAAAAAGTTTTTCTCCTCAAATTAAATGGACTCACCATAGCTGCTGACATCTGAGGTGTAAGTAGGAAAGGTGTCGTGTATTGTTGCACTGTTCATGAAGCCAAATGAAGTACCTCCGTGAAACACATACAGATTTACATTAGCTGGGTATTCGAGGATTTGCTTCAGGAATGGGAGATACTCTGAAAAAAGAAATGCAATTAAAAATAATTATACATGTTACATTTTCACTATATGCTTCAATAGATTTTTTTTAAAATGAAATATAATGTATTTGACACCAGTCGAATTCCTTTGGTGCATTAGAATGTTTTAATGTAATGTAATGTGGTATCAAAGGACATTTTCAAAGTGGTCTCCAAAAATTTTTTTACATGAATACCTAAAAGAGTCAGGTTTTGGCTGAGCTTTAAAACTTGTAGTGAAAATAAACCACAAAGCAGATAGATATTTTACATCTAACAAGATGGTAAATTATTATAGTTAAGATTTTGTGCATATTTGATAGCGATAAAATATTTTTTTATGTATTTTTTAAATTTATTTACATAAATAAAATAAAGTTGCTGTATTTCATACATATTTCAAACAGCCATCCTTAGTGAGCTACTTCAATATGATGTTATTTATTGGATTTATCTATTCGGTTATTTTCTGTTGATTCCGCACGGACCGAGTACTCCGGGATAAGGAACCCATCGACAAGTAAATACGAAGTTAGCATTCAATACTTTAAATACAGGATGTCCTAAAAGTCTTTCCCTGATTACAAACTTTATTTACAGGGGATGGACAAAATAATAAGAACACCTGACACATACACAGAATTGATTTATTAATAAGGTGTTGGGCCACCATTTACTTTTAGAACAGCTGCAATTCTTCGCGGAATAGATTCGTTGAGTGTCTCAATAGTGTCCAAAGGAATGTTGTCTCATTCTTGTACCAAAACATCCACCAATTGCTTTAATGATGTTGGAGATTGAAATCTGCTCCTCACTCTCTGCTCTAAAACTCGCCATAACGGTCCAATTATGTTGAGGTCTGGCCAGGGAAGATGTTTGATGATATTCTGATGCTCCTCAAACCAAGACTAAACCTTTTTGGCTGTGTGTATGGGCGCATTATCATCTTGGAATATGGCAGTGTTTGGCAGCAATATGCTAGTCATAGTAAGAACTTCATCATTCAGGATGTCGAGATATTCATTCGCAGTAATCCGGCCAGTGATGTGAATGAGAGGACCAGCTGAATACCACGATATAGCCACCCAAATCATAACGGAACCTCCCCCATGCTTGACTGTAGGAAGCAGGCAGTCCAGATCGTAGGCTTCTTTTGGGGTTCCCCATACATAAACCTGGCAGTTTGTAGGAAACAATGTAAACGATGATTCATCGGACCAAACTACATTCTTCCAATCAACAAGTGTCCAGGTTTTATGATCGTGGCACCACTTCTTTTCGTTATAAAGAGTTTTCCAATTGCAGCCCTTCCATGAATGTTAGCTTTGTGGAGCTCCCGCCATACTGTTTTTATCGAAACAGTATTACTGAAGTGAGTGTTGAGTTATGCTGTCATTTTTGCCGCGGTAGTTTTATGTTGTCTGGACACAATTCTTTTTAATGTTCTTCGGTCTCTGTCAGTTAACTTTGGGTTTCGCCCACTATTCCTCTTCGCCGATGATGTTTTACCATGTTGTGTGTATGCTGTCATTACCGTGGACACTGTCACTCGTGAAACGGTAAACAATTAAGCTGTTTTTGTAACAGACGCTCCCACTAACCGAGCATCAACGATTTGTCCTCTTTCGAAATCTGAGAGATCACATATTTCACCGATCGCTTGTTTTAACCGTTGCAGAACAAAGTGTATAATACACTGAAATATAACCTACAAGACTTGGCACGTAAACTGTGCAATACATACGCGTCGCATTATTTACACGGAAGCAGTGTTGCCAACATGCAACAAAATGTACTATATTGCATGTTGTTCATATTATTTTGTCCATCCCCTGCTATGTAAGATAGAGATGTTAAACCGGTGCGAAAATGTTTGCAAACTGACCAAGTTTTTTGTTGCAACAGGACAGCACATCAGTAAGTCTCCACATGAGCATCCTTGGTAGCATCTAGCATATCTAGTTGATATTCAATTCCTATCCATATATTAGTCAACTTCACAGGAGTGGGAAGGTAAAGCTGTTGGGCCATCACGACAACTCCATAGTCCAGGAAAAGTCATATGAATATAGGCGCGAACCTCCAAACCTCAAAGACGTGGTGCACCATCTTGTTGAATAATGACATCTGGGCGATTCTCAAGCAACTGAGGAACAGCAAACAAATGCAACATGTTCAGATACACCGGAGATGTGACGGTGCCCTCAGCGAAAAGAATGGTCCGATAGTTTTTTCATGCAAAAGCATGCAACAAACATTCACATTTGAGCTGCCTCTGGTACACTCTGACACCTCATCAGGGGGCTATGGACCCCAAATACACACATTATGCCTGTTCACTACACTACTGACAAAAATGGTCGCCTGGTCAGAAAAAGCGACACGTTTGAGATAGCCATTATCGCCCTCAATACGTGATAACATTTGGACTGCAAAGTCATACAGATGCGTGGCATCACTGGGAAACAAAACCTGAACAATTTACACTTTGAATACACGAAACAATAAATGTGTGTGCAATATATCATGAAGAGAGCATTTCGGCATCTGTATTTCATGTGAGGCCCTACGCACTGATTTCTTGGGACTTCGCACAAAAGACTGTCTCACTGCTTCCACCCTTTCAGCTGAGGTTGATGATCGGTCAGTTCTTGGTAAGTTGGCAACAGATATTCTGTTTTTGAACTTGTCATATCACGATTTAATGCTCTTGACATCGAGTGGCATCTTTTCATACATTTTCTGAAAGTTCCTCTGCACTGTTATTGGTGACCGGGTCTAGTGGTACCAGAGGATACACTGAGCTTTTTCCTGATTTGTGATCATGTCCGGTTTCCTGGACACTGCAAATACTACACTACAGCTAGACCCGATAGGAAATGGAATGGCTGGGGAAACCAAAGGGGCAGAGTCAAAACCAAGAAAGCGAGGCCCTACACATGACCATCCAATAAGGAAAATCAAATACCCACTTTACATCCTTGAGACAATAGTAGGAAGGAAAATCCTGGTCACATTAGATAATATGGCAAATGCCCATTTTTTCCCACAAGGCAGAATTACCATTACAATCATAATTTGGCCAGAAAACTCACAGGACTAGGACTATTTGTGTGGATAAGGAAATTACCCATCAAAAAATTGAAGGGACCAGTTTGCTCGACACCCAATTCTCTGACGAACCAGTACCAACCAAATTTCATGTCACCAAATGGCTGAGGGAGGTGGCTGTTTTCAGAAAACTCTGACTCTCGGAGCAGCAACCTATTATAGATTTCAACCCAAGGGTGTTTCTACTTCGAGGCTGCAAAGTAGGAATCCATAATCTCGAAGATGTTTGCTGATCGAGGGGCAAGCCAGGAGATAATGAAGTATGGCCTGAACCACCAGCTATAGGGGCAAGTAATGGAGAAGCTGATTTTGCATAGAACAGACACATCGGGCTGCATTCGAACAAAGAAGTACCTTATAGCAAACAGCGGCAATTGCCCATGAGATACACTTAGCTAGTCCCTAGTTCATTCACAATAAACCAGGTGAGCTTTCAGCCAAGACACATGCATTGATAGAGGTCAAGATAGAGGAAATGAAGCAACTCCATATTATCGAACTTTCTGATTATGTGAATAATGCTCGCATTGTCCTGGCCCTTATGAAAGTTGTCATCCTACTGTTCTGTTTCAATTAACATGCCTTGAACCAGATTAACCAGCTGCTAGCTCCGAGAATGATTAATGTGGGACACTTGATCAAGTCTTTAAAGGAGACGATAATCTTCAATGCCCTCAACATGCGAAATGGTTATTGGTTTATCTTTATAAACTCAGACACTATACTGTACACTACACATACAGCCCCCCAATGCGGAATCGTGACATTTCAAGGTAATGCCTTTCGGCCTCGAAAATGCACTAGCCACTTTTCAACAAACTAGATACAGGAACATTCATCTTAGCTATTATTGGAAAGGCTCGAAGTATAAGGCCCCACTTACTGTCTATCGCAATTCTACTTCGAATAAACCAAGATAGAATTTCTGAGTCATAAAGTCACCTCCAAGGGAAACTATCGAGGACTGAAGAGAGTCGAGTAATATCTGAAGCCAAACCACCATGAAACTGGAAGCAGCTACATAAGTTCTTGGGCCTCTGCAACTATTCACCACTGTTTACTCAATTTTCACCCAGCATTGCTTATGGGGCCAATGGATGAATTACTCAGGAAGAACCAAAGTTGCTGGTGCAAACAAGCAGAGGAACAAGACTTTAATCAAACTCAAGAGGCCATTTTCCCACATTAACATGATATACCAACCACTCTGGGAATTCTCCTAATTCTCCATATGGATGCTAGTGGAATTAGCCCTAGGAGCTATAAATAACCTGGAAACCCCAGATAAACAGAATCATTTAACAGCATGTGACAGTGCACTGCTAACAGTAACTGAGAGATGGTGTGATTGAAATGAAATATGGTGATCTGGGAACCTAAGGAATTCCACTGCCATCTAGAAGATGCACTAATCGTGCTAATAACTGACAACTGCACCTTGACCTAGCTGCCCATGGTCAGTGTCACCATATTTAAAAGGGACCACAGTGATGTAGTGGTTAGACTACTCACCTCCCACCAAAGCAAACTCGGTTCAATTCCCGGCGGGGTCGCCTCCAGATTTTTGCAGGTGGGAATCGTGTGGGATGATGCCTCTGGTCAGTGTGTTTTCTTGGGGAGCTCCCGTTTTCCCCACCCTAGCATTCCGATGATGCTCCATACCTCGCTTCACCCCCATTGGCTCTCAAGACCCAGATGTTAAGAGCCGCCCAAATCTCTTCACTCACCAAATTGTAACTAAGCAGATAGCCGCTGCTCTTGCAGGAGTTCTCATGTATTGTCCAACATTGCCCAGAGATCCTAAATGAACTGTCATACGCCCCATAACATCCTCGAAGCACTACCCAAGATACACAAGGACTTGGAGACTTGGAGAGGATACTGCCCCCAGAACCTCCCTCTACGATCCAGATGCCACGACGAAACTTATATGCAGATAATGGAAGCATAACCTAGAAGGGCTGTCTACTCAGAACAACAGCAAAGGGATACTGAAATACAGGGGCTGATGAACCACCAGCATAACAAATACAAAGTAGAAAAAGTTTATGTCTTGTCCTGCCTGTATGCCAGTTCACAAGACTGGGAGCTTTGTATCCCACACAGTTTAAGAGCAGCCCTGATACTGTTACCACAAGAACCCTATTTTTAGGCGACCTGTGGTAAAGTAAACTTTACAAGAAGTCACCCAGAGGTTTACATGTGGATGTGTAAGCCACGATATTGAAGTCTACAAGTTTGTGCGATCACAAATACCCACAAAGACTTAAGGATGGCGAACATCCATTGATGTTTGTCCCAACCCTCGCAATAAGTAGCTTTAGATTTGTTGCGACCATATCCACATTCGCAGAAGGGGAAGC
This sequence comes from Clitarchus hookeri, assembly GCA_002778355.1. Lineage (NCBI taxonomy): Eukaryota > Metazoa > Arthropoda > Insecta > Phasmatodea > Phasmatidae > Clitarchus > Clitarchus hookeri. Next base: position 123,716 of record NQII01002460.1, on the reverse strand, counting down.
AATATCTCACTGTGGTCATTGACCTCTTCTTGTGGTGAGTCAAGGCATTTATCCTTGCCAAGCCCAATTTTAAAATAATCGTAAACATCCTGGGGAAGGACTTCTTTCTGCTGTTATGTTATACCTGCTGCATATTAATGAACAATGGCACCCAGTTCCCCTGAATCTTGAAGTAAATGGCATGCCATATTTGGGGGATGCAACCTTTGGCGAGCCCAGTTATTACCTGCAGGGTAACCCTATGGAAAGGTTTAATCAAGAAATTAAGCAAAGCCTTCATATTCATATGCAAGGTACACCACCGCTGGGGCAGCTACCTCCCAGATATCTTGTTCTCACTTCCCCGAATACACAATGAGGCACTGGAAGCCTCGCCAAACGAGGTGCTGCTGGACCACACACTGCATAGGTGCAAACAATGGGATTGGAAATCTGAGACAAGTGAAATCTCTCAAGACTATAAAATCGGGAGAGAAAGCCTTAAACAGGTAGAGAAGGCTAGTCAGAACCAGGCCTGGTAATTGAGCCAAGACTCGATCTCTCTGCAGCAAGGCCACCCATCTATATGCTGGTTTTCACTCCAAGTGGGAGGGTCCCAGTCTGGTCCAAAAGAGGGATATGGGAACACCTTGTGGGTTGACGACGAATCTGGTAACATCCGCGAAGTACATGTAACCCACTTGAAGAAGACAGCTGAACTATTGATCGACCTTGTACCCACAATTCACCTGCTGCCACTTCTGTCGCTAATAATTCCCAAGCATGGATGAGAAGGAGGCACAACAGACGAGATGCCCTAGGTGTGCCACAGCCCACAGGGAGGGCCCACCATCGCTCATATTATGCCACTGCCCTCGCCTGAACCACAGTGCCTGCATACACCAGTTCCAGCATTAACCGGAGGAGAAGAAATGTCACAGCCCCAAACCCGATGGGCTATTCTTCAGCAAGGGAGTGGAGGACTTCGCCCCTCTTCTGGCCCCACACGCCCTCTCATCCAGTCGCCGCGCAATCCCAGGCACAGGCCAAGGCGGTGAGACAAGTTTGTCATCAAGGAGGGAAGTCGCTGCAGCCCCACCTGCCGCTCAACTGCGAGTCGAGACCACGACCTTCGGGCCGCAGGTGCTCAACCTGCCACCAGCTGTACCAGAGCTGGCGATACCCACCAGCCTGTGCTATGTGTCACCTCAAAGACGTCAGCTATTGTTGTGCATCTGCTGTTCCGCCATCGAGTTGAGGCCGGGGCATTACCATAAGATGCCTTGAAGTTGATCCCCAGTAAACTGCTGGGTCACTGCAGCCCATCAGACTTTATTCGCTTAGTGCAACTAGCTACCTAGGTGCTCGCCGTGTTTGTGTAGTGTAAATAAACTACAATAGCACCCACCATGCTCTGGCAAGCATATATTTTTTAACCCATAGGTTCGTCTGCCGTTAAGGTGTAACGCACACACATCCCGATGGTGCTGGCGGGGTGCCTAGTTCTCTCTCCCCATATGCCTCACCCACCTCACTCACCATCGGCCAGAGAGTATATAAACTCCACACAGTCCTTGGTTTAAGGCTGTTTCGATTAGCTCCAGTGTTATGTGGTTGGTCAGCCACTCGGTCGTCTCGTCATTGTCGTTTGCTACTAACTTCGAGCTGTGCCCTGTTTACTCGAGGTTACCGAGTATCGCCACCTTCTCTTGGGGTTATCCTCACCCCTTACCACATATCTGTGATGTCCATGCATTCCTATACTGTTGGAAACCTAAGGTTGGCCATCGGGCTCTAAACAGTTACAGGTTGTGTGTGAATGCCTTTTAATTGCTCACCAATAAAACAATCACTAATTATCTAAGCTTTCTTTCTTCACTTAGCTCTCTGTACGTCAGTACCTACCTCCCTCTTAAACCTCTTTTCTATACGCTTCAATTACTCCACTCCAGGGAGGAGGCACCTCTCTCCCTTCATACCCTTCAGGTGTTATTTTTTGCCTGGTATTCCGTTTCATCGCTGGTGTCCAGGGTATTTGCGATACCGCCTCATTGTTGGTCATTATAGAAATGGGGTTCTTGGGGCATCTGCTCTTCCCATTGATGGAACACTTGATTGTCAATGGTATTACCACTCTTATTGGGTGTTCCTCAGAGATAAAGTGGAAGAAACCCTTTATAAGGATAATTCCCCCGCGATCCTAACCAGGGAAGTCGGCGTGTCATCGATTTCTTGCTCTACCTGACAGGTAACAGGTCGTTTGGGCACTGGCACTGGGAATATGTTCAATCTCTCTATGAGGTCCTCCCAGCTCACCCCATAATCAAACCATTCTTTAGTTGACGACGAACATGCCAGCTTCTGCTGGACACCTGCTGGATCCTCATTCTCTGTCTTTCACATCATGTCTAATCATTGGGCTGGAAGATGTAAGGCAGCGAAGATATCTACTGCATGTGCTAGGCATGCTAAGCGAATTGCCTTTGTGTCTGTCCCTATATGCACCAGGCTGCATGAAAAGCCACCAGCCAGAGAGACTCTACTGTTACCCCCAATACTTAGGGTCGCGACCAACTTTTTGAAGACCGGACACGATCCTGTGTCCCTCGGACAGTAGTCCGAGCAACAGTGATCCGTCGACTGCAGTACCACCCATCACAACCAACACGACCGGCAATTGTGACCTTTGCCCCTGACAGGGCAACAACCCAGTCGACAGATACACCAGACTTATCCAAGGCCATTCGGTGAATTTTGGTCCTTCCGGCCAATGCACATCAGGCCATTCCTACTACATCTTAGTCATCAAGAGGAGAGCGCTTGCTTCACAACCCTGGTGGTAAAAAGTA
>NQII01002460.1:109677-120865 GCA_002778355.1 Clitarchus hookeri | reverse complement strand
TAGATGCTTACCAACTTTATAACATTGTAACATCACTAGGTGAGGGGTCAAATGAATTAAATTTACAAAACTGCATGCATGGTAAAGGTTGCTGCCTAATTCAAAGCTTTCTAATATTTTTACAGCTGAATAACATATAATTAAAAAATTACAAGCATTTAGAACTTTATATTTAATAGGTATACTTTGGGTTAAAACTCTTAAGTCGTATACATGGCAGGTCAGTTAGGCATTTGGTTTTTAAGCTAATGGGTGGAAATTCAAATTCTTTGTTTTATTTAAAATTTTTGTGAAACTTTTAAGTGTTTATTAAAGGCTTTCAAATATATCATTTTTTACATATTGAAAAATGTAATAGGCAATCCTTGTACCTATTTATTACTCAATATTAGTTTTTATGTTCAAAATGTTTAAGAACCAGTATATACCTGTTTTTATGCTATACATTAAAACATGGATGTCGGTAGCAAAGGAGAAACTTCGGATATATAAATGCAAACACCGACGTTAGCAAGGTGGCTCAGGTGATAGCGATGACCCTTTTTATCATAATGCACAATAACACTGATTAGAAACACAGTGCTGACGAAATTAATAAATTTATTAAAATTCGTCAATTTGTATATAAATTATTTTTTTCATGTAATAGTAGTGAACTTTATTTTCGATACACTTTGACGCGAGCTACATCCCCCACCTTAGCAACCGCTCGTCCATCTGTCCCTGCTCAGCAGACACACATCCTCTACCGGGAATCGCCACGCCCCAAACACGCGGGCGGCCGCTTAGATGACTCTGCAGCCAGTGTGACGTGTGAGAACCAAAGAGGTTGTATACAGTGTACAGACTGTATACAGTATACACCTGGAGATGCCCTGCTGCTGGGCTGCATGTACTGTCAGCTGAAGCCAGGGGAAGAACCCTATTCCCTGACAGAGTGCTGGTAAAATAGCCGACTAGTCGAAAATGACGCTTGAAGCGTGCAAAAACTTGTAAACTTATCACACCAATTCTCCGAAACCGCTCATTCAAACGGTTTCATATTTCGGAGATTGATGCATAGTTTTTTTCCTTGCAATCATAAACTAGTTACTTTTTAAAAATAATATAAACCCATTTAATAAAATTATATTTACTAAAAGTTTACCCACAATTTCTGAAAATTTGCAGCGTAAAAAGTCAGATCATTAAATTTTTTTATTTAAAGAAATAGATGGGAGATGAAAGTTTATGAAATAAAGAGAAAGGAACTACATTTTACATTACACTTGTTAAATTCTTGTCAGTTTCATAGTTTTCACATAAAGGGCTGATCATTTTAGAGTATTATTTGGTCAACGTGAATTGTCAGAAATCGAGTTTACACACTTCATCATACTGGATATATGTATATCTTCAACACTTGGCCTATAAGAAATATTAAAAATGCTCGTGCCTTATTTTTGTTCCTAAATTACCTGACCAACAACACTACATTATCACAGACAGTTGGCTTGGGTAGATTTTCTGCAGGAGTATACATTTTAAAGATCGTTGAACGATTGGATTGAACCTGGTAGAGGTCAAGCTGTAACATAAGTTTGTAAGCATACGTTTTGATAGCTGCAGTGTTATGAATTGTTAAATTTAATATAATAACTATTTTATATATCTTGTTTAATAATTTTTAACAAATTACAATAACAATATTTATATCAAAAATTGCAATATCGAGGCTATATATACAAATATAAACATATAATCTACGAAGAAGAAAAAATTATTGATGAAATAATTCATAACTAAATAAAATGAAATAACAATTTATTGAAACAAAGATGTTGTGATTCATAACAAATAAAAGTTGTAAAAACTGTACGGCTAAGCGAAAAATGATCACTTAGTTATTGATATTCGTGCAAATTAATTCCACAAAATAATTTGTAACTGTGACATGTATAATCGATAATGCAATAAAATTGTAATGTCAAGTAAAAAAATAACAGAGTAAAATGGTAAACCTTAGGCGGAATAAGTCCAAAATAATGATAGAAATAATAAATGAGAAGTTTATAGATGTTCAGTAATGTTAAGATAATGTGCAAGTTTTATCGACTAAGTTACATTTTAAAAAATACAACAGTTTCAATGCTTAAATACGAATGTGAAATCCACTTTTTTTTTAGTAAGATACTTTTTGCTATATACAAAATTTTTGTTTCCTTCTGTTCCAATACATTTAAGCCATAGCGAAGACCTAATTTCCTGTGAAATGTTTCATTTTAAAGAGGGTATTGGGGGAGGGGGGGTTCTAGTGGTTACTGCAGACGTACCATTTTCGTACGCACTGTACTAAATCATCCTGCTTGTGCAGACCTTTCCGAAAACTCACTTTCTATAGACTAATGCGGTCTGTTCTGTTCCTCTTTCAGACTTGTTCTCTCCCGAACTGGTTTTACCCCTACCCTGAACAGAGCCTCTCCAAATATATTGCTATATACAACCTCCTTGGTGAGAACATAGCTGCTGGCTTGCCATGCCACCACCGAACTCACTAAGTGGAAATCCCACCTTCATGTCCCCAGAGGGTGACTTTTAGGGCCGTGATTGTTCGGGCTGGCTGATTGCACCAGAAATCTTCCCCAGCTAACGAACCACCGGGGAAATGAAGGCCACTGCGGGGATACAACAGTTCCTCAAGGCTGGTTATCCCTCATGTGCCCAATTTATTCAATGTCTACGACTTGTGAGTATGTGCCCCTGTGAAGTGTTGTTGCCCATTGTGTTCCCCACAATTTTCCCTAAATTACCCTTAATGAATCCACATCACAAAAAGGAGAGCGCTAATAAAACTTTGGTTGTTTATTTATTTGGACATTAATGCCTATGCCTCCTTTTATGAACTTGGGCTCGTCCGATGACGAAGGCTCAACTATACCAAACTTACGTAACAGTAAAATTATATTTTTGTTTTAGCAGCTGCTCCACCGGAGACTCAGAGAGATACCCTCTAAGCAAATAAATATTATTTAGTATTGTTCTCTCAGTGCCAATTCTTGTTATAAATTTGTGTCAAAATGTCCCTTGTAATTTTTTTATTATTGCTGAATGTAGTGTGTTCTTGTCTCTCTTTGAAATTTGTGATTTCACGTTTTGCAAGAATCGTGCCGGACGTTGCTGCTGGCCACCGGATTTTCTCGGGGATATCCCGTTTCCCCAGCCCCTTCATTCCAGTGCTGGTCCATGCCTCACTTTACCCTCATCGGCTTTCTAGATCTCGATATTAAGAGCCGCTTAAATATCTTCACTCACTCACTTTTTGCAACTTTTGGTGCCAACACGCTCGAGCCTTGCGCGGACTGACGTAATGATCGCCAGTCTGTGAATCGGGCGTGTAGGGACTGACGGTGCTGTTAGTCACTCCCGGGTAACTCAATCTTTGCTAGTGGTGATCATCATTTAACGTCCACAGTAGTAAATTTTCGTGACATTTGTATTATTTTCTTTACTAGGGAGTAGTGCCATCCCGCTTCTCTCCCAGGGGTTTACGCATATTACATTTCATGATTTTATCGAGTCCACGCATGTTTTCTCAGCTTCGGTTACTGGTAAACCTGAATACTGAGCCCGCTTCGATAATGAGTGAGCATTGTAATCGTGTACTGAATAAATCGGGAGTGAAGTTTACTTGTTCTAACGATATGCATTCCAGTCGCTTCACAGCTGTGTTAGGATGTCGGGACCCAAACCTCTCAGCAAATTGGATGTAAGCATTTTCAAATTAAGTCAATTTCTTAAATTTGCAGTGTCTTCAGGCGTCTGAGGTAGCCTAAAAAGCCTCACTATATTTTACTGGCGTTTAGAACACCTTGTGGATTGACGATGAGTCTGGTAACATCCGCAAAGTACATATAACCCACTTCGCGAAGGCAGATGATCTAGTGATTGACACTGACCCCACAATTCACCTGCTCTGCTGTGTCAGGATTCACCCCCAAGCACGGTAGATAGGTGTGATAAAGGGCGAACTTCCATCATCGCCACTCTCTACAGCCAGCAAATGCTTTAGAGGAGGCCACATGAGTGTACAGCCTACACCCATCTGCATCTTATGCTTTGCAGTTGACCGGTGCCTATTAACTCCTTCAATAGCTACCAGACAGTCCTGTACCAACTACGATCCCCCTTTCCACGCTTCTGAAGTCCCATTCCGCATCAACTTCCAAGAGTATGCATGCAAATATCCGGGTCAGATTCCTGTAGAAAACTTAAGCCAAGTGTTATCCTTACAATATATACCTACCTGTATATATAAACATATAAATCCTTGTATATAATTATTTCAGTGAACAAATGATAATACGACGATATATTTGAAATAATTCATGTAAGACTATAAATGGCATAAATGATGTTTATAAATGGCAAGAAATAATATAAATCAGGGCCCGAAACAGAATCTTGAAGCATATCCTGGGGGCAATCAGTAGAGGAAGGGTGATAAGTTTGCACTGTCAATGTCGCTTGTCAATACCCCTCGTGTTTTCCTGTTCGACGAGATCCCAAAAGTGTAGAATTTCCGTCACAGACTTTTCTGTGTTTTATGAAAGGGTATCAAGGGAGATTAAAACTAAATGTTAGTCTAAGGCCAGACAAATTCAAAAAGCGTGATTTAAAACTACATTAAATATTGGTTGATTTTTTTGGAGTGCTCAATGGAAAACTGAAAGATATCTTAAAGTTGTGCTGCTTGTTGAGTGAACACAAACTTGACTAAAATGGAGGAAAATTATGGCTATTATTTATATAGACCTAGTCAACTGAAGGCAAGTGCTTCGAGTCCACGGAAACTCACGAATTCTGAGCCAACGATTATGTCAGGGACTTTATTTTATATATTCTTGTATGTTGAGCTTCAAAAAACTTGGTAATAGAGCTACTAAAGACTATGTTGTTCAAGGAATATTTCTTACTTGCAATTGGCTTGGTGCGGTGCTTTTCAAACCAGTGGTCCCACGAGCCGGTCCAGTACTCCATCACCCAGAGAGGTTTGTCTGGCTGCAACTGCTTCAGTTTGGTCAGAGCCTCTGTCACTGTGCCACCCAGGTTCCCCGTCATCATAGCTGCGACAGTCGGCAACCACACACTAACTATGTGTAAAATGGACACTCGAAACAAAAATCTGCTCTTCTTTAATTATTTTCTAAGCACAAAGAGGCGTGACGTAAGACGCTGTCGTAAAATAGAAATAGTCAACTTATAAACACATTTTATAAACACATAAGGTAGAATTTTCTAAGTAAATAGAGTTGGAAGTTACATGGTTCTAACATTTAAACTTTATAACTTTTGTTTTCCTGACAAATGATATTTCTAAGTTGTGTGTTACTTCTGTACGACTGTTCTATGTTGTGTATTTATAAGATATGAAAGTTCTAAGTTATGACATTCTAAGTTACGACATTTCTAAGATATTTAGTTTTGCATGTTGTGTTTCTATGTTGCGTGTTTCTACATTGTGGCTGTCCTAATCTGCTTATTTCTAAGTTATGATAGTTCTAAGTTAGGACATTTCTAAGATAAGTAATTATGCATTGCATGTTTATAAGTTTATTTCTATTTTGCGGCTGACCTAAGTTGTATGTTTCTAAGTTATTATTGTTCTAAGTTGTGAATTTCTTAGTTACAACATTTCTAATTTAATTGGTTCTACATTATGTGTTTCTAAGTTGTGTACTTCTACTATAAGACTGTTCTAAGTTGGGTGTTTCTAAGTTATAAACATTCTAAGTTATGACTTTCTAAATTACAAAGTTTCTAAATTATGTGCGTCTTATTGGTAAAACAGTTGTTTGTGTGGTTGTAAAGAATATGGTATAACAGTCAACGCCTGCCTAGCTTCTTACTTTCAGAGTCTGAGGTAGAAGAACAATGATCTTGACCAGGAGCCCACTTTGTAGGAAATGTCCAGGAGATATGCCGAGTCTTTGATAGTTCATGCAGTCGTGTACATATCGCAGCACTTTTCGTGTGAAATGTTCGTCTTGTTTCTCCACATTGACGTCATGTTAGTATGCCATGATTGCTGCTTCGAAGTGGTTACAATAGAAGATATTTTACTCAAAGCGAGGAATTTTAGCACGGAAAACTATAACGAGGTTATACGTATTTGAAACCTCATAACGATTTGTATATACACATTTCGTGCGACTTAATGACTTTAGTGGCTTATATATTGTGTTCTGAATCGTGTATGTGTGTACATTATAAAAAACAGTCTCCTTACTCTTGTTCGAAAGAACGGTATCTCTTCCTCGAAAATAGAAAAGAAAACTGCAGTGCCAAAAATATATTTATTTCAATTTTTATTTTTTTAAATATTTTCTTACACAAAACCGCCTTTAAAGTGATTCATGAAATGTATTAACTGATACAATTTTGCAAAGTTGTATAGTTATTGAGTGAAAAAGTAATAATGTTCGTACACAGTAAAAAACTTTTGCACATTTTACAAAAAAATATTAAAAACTAGATGCCAATTTTTTGTAGCATTACATGCAAAATAATGTAGGTTTACAATATGTCATTATGTGAAAATACAAAATTAAATCCTGTCAATGTACCAACAAGATTACAACTCCTACTCCATTAGTATCTAAAGAAACGCCAACGAATTATCGTCACGACATAAGCCCGTTTCTAAAACTACTTCATCATAAACGAAAATTCTAACAATCTACACAGGTTCTTGCTACAAGAGAGGATTTATAATTGCTGGAAGTGAAAAGTAGAAGCAACTCCACACCAGCTTATCCTGAAACGTAACACCGTAAATCTTCTTCCATCCTATGGAGGAAACCACAAGAATAATACAAGTTGACTTGCCCTTGCTCCGTACAAGGGGGATGTAGGGTAAAGGATGGGGGCGATGAGCACCGAAGTCTACTCCTTTCACTGGCGCTGCTTTGCGTGGTGACTGGTCAAAGGAGGAGTTCAGCCGCTACAGCAAGACTGTAGGTAGGGAGTGAGGTAGCTGCTACTCCAGAGGGAGATAGACTGTTGGTAGAAAGGGATGCAGCCACTATCCCAGAGGGAGCAAGACTGTCGGTAAGGATAGAGGCAGCCACTACCCCAGAGGGAACATGATTGTCTGCAGTGAGGGAAGAATTCCCCAACCCTGAAGGGAGCAAGACTGTCGGTAGGGAGGGAGCTGCTACCCCAGAGAGAGCAAAACTGTCGGGAGGGATGGAGCTGATATCGTGGAGGAGGCAAGACTGCTGGAAGGGAGGGAGGAGGGGAAGCCGCTACCCTGAAGGGAGCAAGACTGTCGGTAGAAACAGAGACAGCCACTACACCAGACGGAGCAAGACTGGCTATGGAAAGTGAAAGGGGAAGCCGCTACCCTAGAGGGAGCAAGACTGTCGGATGGGATGAAGCTGCTATCGTGGAGGAGGCAGGACTGCTGGAAGGGAGGGAGGAGGGGAAGCCGCTACCCTGAAGGGAGCAAGACTGTCGGTAGAAACAGAGACAGCCACTACACCAGAAGGAGCAAGACTGGCTATGGAAAGTGAAAGGGGAAGCCGCTACCCTAGAGGGAGCAAGACTGTCGGATGGGATGAAGCTGCTATCGTGGAGGAGGCAGGACTGCTGGAAGGGAGGGAGGAGGGGAAGCCGCTACCCTGAAGGGAGCAAGACTGTCGGTAGAAACAGAGACAGCCACTACACCAGAAGGAGCAAGACTGTGGCTATGGAAGGTGAAAGAGGAAGCCGCTACCCTAGAGGGAGTAAGACTGTCGGATGGGAAGGAGCCGCTACATTGGAGGGAGAATTAGATAATTACTGTCATTTAGGGAGGGAGGCAGGCTGCCACTACCCTGGAGAGAGTAAGACTGTCGGTAAGAAGGGGGACAGCCACAACCCTCTAGGGAGCAAGACTTTTGGTAGGAAGGCTGCTACCCCGGAGGGAGAAAAACTCATAACAATAAGTGTTGGACGAGGAGAGCTCCCAAAAAAATTGTCAACAAATTCAATGATCCACTTTTCTCTGTTTACACAATTTACATATATTTTGTGTACAAGGTTTATAAGCCACGAGGCGCGACAAAGTTCTTCTAATTCTCAAACTGGCAATATAGGTGATGATAATATGTGTTGTGTATGTTGGGAGAACAACTGCAAACTACTTCCAAGAGGGTTATATTCAGTGTAGCACATGCAGGAAGTGGCCTATGAAGCATGTATTTTGTACATCTCTATGTAATTTGTGCGGCAGAGAAGTGAAGAGGACACTTCTCTCTGAACATAAAAAAATGTATTATTTAATAGGAAAATATATTTTGAAGAGAAATATGACCTCTAAAAAAACTTGTTTTAAAAACAACTTGTTATTATTTTTTTCTGAAAGAGCACAAAATGTGTTATATGTGACGTTGTTTGTGTAATATTGTTACAGTTCATAAAATATTTCCAGATAATATTTTTAAAATGAGTGGCATCTCTCCTGTACTTACCCTGTCAGTTTTTACAACTAACATTTTTCAGCTGTGTACATTTCTTGGTAAATGGCGTTTTCTTCTGCACTGTACATAATCTCAAGTCAAGTAACCACATTGTTGAGTTTTACAAAAAAATTAGTAGGAAATAAAACATTACATTACTAAATGCTTTACACAAAGATTATTTGAGTTGTTGAGTTGAGAGATTTTGGCGTCTCTTAACGAGGTCTAGAGAGCCGAACGATTGTATAAGGATTATTAATCACATATCCTTCACCTTACACAAACATTCCGGTGCTCCAAGTTAAAACTCTTTACTGATGACTCAGACCCCTCTTCCTGCTGGACTTGACAGTAATTTCGATGTATAACTTGAAACTTGCCTTTAGGGATGATCTGACATTAACTGTAAGTTTTACTATAATATGGAGAGAGTAAATATCTCTTGCACTAACAAAGAAAGGAAAATAATACTTTTTATGTCTCGGGATAACAACTGTGTTTTTGATGTCACTAATTTACTTAATAGTTTATGGCTTATTACTTTTTACGTAATTTTTGTCTTCACTTTGTTATGTTAGTTTCTAATGAAGTGAATTTGTAACTATATCTTGAGTAAATTTTTAAGGGTGTGTGACAGTCTTGTAATATTTTCTCTATAAATACTTAAATTTATTTTGTTTGAAAGAATTTTTAAAAATATTTTATCAATTTCCATATTGATTTTTACATAAGAAAAACTGTGCTGAGGCCCGCCAGCAACCCCGAACGTAAGAAGGAGAGCTGAGTCGTGTCCGATACAGGATGGTCGACATTTCGAACACTCATTAGGAGTGATGTGTGCGAATGTGTATTCCCAGTTCCCATTTCACAGTAGTTCTCTTACATCATACCGGTATTTACAATACACATGATGTCCTTTTGATTGTATGTAAACTAGGTATGCACGCCAGAAAAACAACATGTCTCGTTGATTTCCTTTTGATTGTAATAAGAATAGTTTTCGTACATGTTTATTGTGCGTAAACTACGAATGTCCAAACCATATGCTTACATGATTAATTTTATTGTGCGTAAACTACGCACATCAGAAAACAAATGTCTTAGTATATGTTGTTTCCTTCTACACAATCTATTCAACGATATCATATTCAACCCCTGTTCCCATTTTTAATTTCAAAGTTCACCCTCCGTACCACTACCACCAGTATGCTAGGGGGAATGGAATTACTACCAATCTATGTTTCATATAGGGTATAGTTATCACAATTTTTTCCCAAACCCCCGGTGTCGTGTTGTTTCCGAGGAAAAGGGGCGATACAGGTACTGTGAATCATCCTGTGTATGTGGATATATATACACACACACACACGCCATCTGCTACATATGGCATTTCTTTACCTGGTAACCATGAGGTTCATATTCAATGCATACCAGATCGTATTTAAATTTAAGTGTGATATTCCCATATAATTACAAAAGGAAACAAACTTTCAGTCTGTTTAGGATGCGAAGAGGGACAAATGAAGTGTATAGTTTTACAGTGCAGGGTGTAACAACTCCTTGTATCCTTCAACGAGTGATTATTCTACAATTGTGAAGTGGGACATCTTATATTAACATACATTGTTTTTGTCAGAAACTAAAACTGTATACAGCTGGACGAAAGAATGCAAAAAGAAATTTAACAGCGCAGTTAAACGTGCACAAGCTAAAAGCTGAACAATTTTATTGATTAGTAAAAACTAAACAAGATGGTGTACTTAATATTTCGTATGACTGCAAAAAAATCAGGTCCTTCAAAAGTTACATGACAAGAAGGCCCACTATTCACGGCAGTTGTACACACACACAGCTTTACTGCCTTTGTTGACTCTTTTAAAGATGCACAAACGGTTGACAACCCTTTAATCTACATTTGCCTTGAAAGTGAGCACAATAAAGGCTCCAGTGACATAGCCTCTTGCATATTTCACAGTTTAAATTGAATATATTTGACTTATATCCACATTTTTCAGCTGTTTGCTAATGGGTGTGACGGACACAACAGTAACAAGATAGTTAGGAATGTTAGGAATGTGGTTTAACAGCAAGGCACCTAAATGAATTACAAATATTGAGTGTATTTGCCCCACAATTGGCCATTCTTTTGTATCGACTGACAAAATGTTTGGCTGTCTTGAAAAACGTGTTCACGAACAATCTTTACTAACAGCACCAGAAGAGTACATAAAAGTGTTCAAAACTGAAGGAAACTAAATTAAAGAGCCTTCATCTGATGAAGACTGTAACTGTAATGTGTATGATTGGAATAAAACTGTAAAATCTTCCATGAAACCTCAATCCAAAGTAGAATCATTTCCAGTTTTCTCCATTAAAAGTTTCCGTACCCACGAAAAGTAGCACAGAAAAAAACATCCTTGTACAAGGTGAAGTGAACAATGACAGTGATCTTGGCGTGTATAAATCTCTACTCAAACGAGGAACGTCAATTACTTGTCTCAAATCTGTTTTAATTAACAGTGCAGTACCTGTCAAAGAGAAAAATATAGGATGCTGGAGCCATTCTTTGTGCCCATTATGGGGACTATTAAATAAATCGCCAAATTTTCATTATTGTAAATTAGTTGTTGAAGATACATCTACAAGAGGAGAATATGTCTATGCTGAAGACCTCTAGTTTACTTTCGACGATATAAATGATATCAATTCAA
>NQII01002460.1:50908-97600 GCA_002778355.1 Clitarchus hookeri | reverse complement strand
GTGGGGGGTGGGACTATGTAGCAGGACATGTGTAAGGCTTGGAAGTGCGTGCCTGCCTCTGCTTGACCTTTCTCTGCGGTGATTACGATTGCCACGTGTCTCTCTAAGCCCCTACGCTGGTTGTGGCTGAAGGGGGAAAGGGGGGTGGTGGTGGGACAGCGCCGCTCTAATACTCCTAATACATCACACGTCAACACCTACTCCGTTTTATTTTCACATTTAAGCGAGATAAAGTGTGCTAAACTGGCCGAGATTGGGTAGTTAATGTTTAATCTCGTTTCAATAGAAAAAAAAATTGGGTTTTAGTACATAATAGAACGTACATTATGAATCGAGATTCTGTAGCGACTAATCGAGATTAAATAGCTTAAACTTTGTTGGTGAAACCGGCCGTAATTTGTGTATTCCTATTGTGGGACTGTTATAAGTTCGGCATTTCAATGTTATGATAGTTCTAGGTTACGGCTTTCTAAGTTATGTGGGTCTTCGTAATGTGTGTCTAACGTGTGTGTTTCTAAGTTATAACATTTATAAGTTTTGATTTGATAAGTTAAAATAGTTTTAAGTTGTGATTTCATAAGTTACGATCGTTCTGTGTTATGAGTTTCTAAGTTAAGATAGGTCCAAGTTATGATAGCGCTAACATGAATTTTTTTCAGACATTTTATGTTAGGACTGTTATAAGTTGTGATTTTCTAAGATATGTGTGATTCCCAGGTGACATTGTAAAGTCCATAAATAATGGGTTGACATAGCCCCTATAACGTGAATAGATGCAAACATCTGGGGCAGCACAGTAATTTTTTTCTCTAAGATACCAAAGATTGAAAGAACAAATCTAATTTTACCTTGAATAAGAATACACTCCCGAATAATAACCAAGGTTTACAGAATCCTACTAGGTGCAAGGCTTCAGCTAATATTAAATATGGCAACCTAAAATGGACACTGTCGTAAAAAAATGTATCGGATATTCTGTGGGATGCCAAATCCCCTAAATGTGAAATAAAAATTTTGCTTCCGAGAATGAAACGTTTGGCGTGATCTCTCATCGATTTTCGATCTAAATTAAGTGCAAATGTTTGTTATAATTCATTATTCCTATTCTTAGTTATTTATGGCATCTGCCGTAATCATTAGAGATAATTCCAGGAATTATTTAGCAGCCATGGCCTACCACAAGCCTTGAGTACAATATGTGAGAACGGAACAGCTTTCTTGTAAACATACTGGTACCTTGCGAAGAATTAAATAAGAAATATAATTTATAACATTCCAAGTATTTAAAAAAAATAACAATACAGTGAGAATACGGTTTATTTTTGTGCATCAAGACTGTAACTATTAATTATTAAAGACTAGGAATTAGTAAGGCATGCATTAAGGAACCATTCCAGCATTTTTCTGGGATGGAGGTGGAATACGACAAAGCCCCAGCAGGCCGAATTCGAACTCACGACCTCCCTCTACTGCTACTGCATGACAAACACATTTTGTGGCATACTGAAAGAATATAAATAGCTGTCAAAGGCAAGTTTAATAACTTACTATATTAGGACTGGCCATTGCAAACAAAATTGGATCAGATAAATCCGAAGGTATAATAGAGGACGGGACGTGGAAAATCCGCAAAACTGCGAGGTCCAGTGCTATTCAGGAGCTACGGCGAGGATAGTAAATGGAGTCCTTGTAACGGCAAGTAAAGGTAAGGGCTTTAACCACCACAGTGTCAAGTGGTAACGGTCTGCCATATTGGTGTCACACTGACCACATTTAAGCGTTGTGGCCATCAATGCCGAAAGGAAAGAGCTGTCCACGATGCGAATTTATGATATCAATGCTCAATGCTTGGAGTCAGGATTTTATGTAACTGAAAATACAAAAAACATATGAGTCTTGCTTTAAGAATCAAATATGACATTAGAGCTATCAATGGGTCAGGCCTACTGCCAGTTCTTCGATATAATTTACGTTTTCAATAAAAATCTAAATGTAAATATTTAAAATTTTTTACTGTCATTTCTGAATTTAAGAGTTTTTGGCACTAGTATTTTCTACCAACATTATTACTTATTTCTGTATGCTACGTTTTTCCTCGACTGAAATTTTATGACATATTTGTATTAATTTCTTCCAGAGTAGTTTTTCATCATCCAAAGCTTGGGCCATTTTGCATTCTCTAAGCATATAATTTTATTTTCACGTATCTATTTAAATGCGTTTGTCAATGTTGTAAAAATAAACATTTATTTCATATGTACACATATTCTAAATACCTTTAAAATAGAGCGAGAATCGATAAGCCAAGTGATGAGATCCGGTTTAGAAACAAACTCTGTGATCTATACTAATCAACCCCTTAGTATTTTTAGCAGAAACAACTTCTATCGACTAAACTGTTATCAACAACATCTGTCAACGTGGACCTAAGATACACAAAATACTGGATAGCATATCCTGCTACAAAGGAAAGTTACAAGTAACTTCTTATATTATAATATAATTGTATGATATGGCGAAGTTACCTCCTGGAACTGCCCCAGCATCTCCTGAAGAAAGGACGCTATCAGAAGTGAACTTGAGGCTTGTCAGTCCGTGACTCTCCATCTGGTCCCGGATAATCTTCAAGTATGCCGTATCCCTCACCTTCTGCCGCCTTGCCACCGTTCCAAACTCGTTTTCAATCTGTTGATATCATTTCAAATATGGTTTACTTATGCAGAGACCTCTGGAGACAACAGATACAAAAACTGTATTTTAATTATAATATCAGAAGTACCGTATTGACGGAACATCTACATGTAAATGTCAGGTAAACCTGGGTATTCTCAAACAGGTCAAAACCAAATATTTTATTGCTAAAAATAGGAGGACCTTTGCTGAATTGACTGCGCAATCTCTACTCCCTCCACCTTTTACAAAACGGTTTTCTATATCTTACTTTCGGAAATGTCCATGTGAAAACAATATGATTTTTTTTACTCTACCATTTTAGTTTTCCTAGCATTTTGAGGAGTATACACGTATACACTCGGGGCTACGTATATACGGAAATATCTTTGTTCTTAAAGACAAAACTCACACTTTTATAATTGTACTGTTTTACTGAACTTTATCGGAATCTAAGTAAAAAATTACAACTAGCCAATACTTTAGCGCGTAAGAATGGGCTAAAACTGTTATTTTTAATAATTTCTCAAATAACATAACGGATTGTAAAACGTGTTACTTTTCCCATGAAACATTCATTGGTACACAGTAAACGCGCGACTTCTTTGGCCAACGGCCAACCAATGATAAACGTTGCAGATTAGAAAGTAGCATTCCCGGTGCAGCCAGGACCAATGGGACGATGGTAAGTAAAAATAGAGACCGACACAACTGATATTGCGGTAGAGAAGAATATAGACAGCTCACTTCAATCTTGTCTTCAGTGCCAGTAAATTTGTGCGGTCCTCAAAGGGTTAATGATAACAATATATTATTATGTATATTAGGAAAATACTGTAGTGAAATACTTCTGATTAGAGTAGTAATGGTGCTTGGGAGAGTCTGTGATACTGGGAAGGGGGACCGGCGCCGACGCCAGACGGTCGCCATGTTGAGACGTCACCCAACCGTCATCTTGGACATGGGTGACCTTGAAAAGTGACATTGACCTTAACCCCAGCTTGTGACCTTAATTGACCTTAAAACCAAAAAATTACAAAATTACAAAAATAAATGTTTAAGAAATTCAAATTTTTTAAATCCAGAAAATTTTGAAAATTTTTAAAATTTAATTTAAAAATCTAAAATAATATAAAACAAAAAACATTTCAAAAAAATTAATTTTGAATGTTTTGGCATAACGGGACCTGGTAGAGGAGCTGAGGTGCTGACCGCCTGCCATGATGTAACGTCACCCGACCATCATATTGGATATGGGTAACCTTGGTCTTGACCCTTGACCTTGAGCTTGACCTTGTGCCCATCACCTTAAATAACCTTGAACCCTGGAAGTTTTTAAAATTACCAAAAAAAAATATATTGTAAATATATTTACAGATGTGCTGCAGGACGTCTGAAGTTCGATTATGGGTGGAGCGATTATGCTCCCGACACGATCGATCCTCGCCATGTTGGTCGGTGACCATCTCGTCAGCCATGTTGGATGTCAGTGAACTTGAACTTTGACCTAATCTTACTTACCCTTAAAAAAATTTAAAAATTAAAAAAATAATTTTTTTTAACATTTGTAAAAATTGTTTAAAACTTATAAAAATTATTTTAAAAATTATTTAAAAAATTATAAAAATTATTAAAAAATTTATAAAAATTACTAAGATTTATTTATGAAAATAATAAAAAATATTTTTAACATTTTATTAAAAACACATTTCTAGAGGTCCCCCAGCACCATGTTCAGTATACTACTGACCTCACTCCAATCACTCATTTTGTATTAACATTCCTCCTTCCTAACTCTCACACCATCACTTCCAATAATATAAATCCAGACAAATCTAGAAAACCTAGAAATAGTCCTAAAAATTAAGAAAAAAATTACATTGATGACTCCGACCACTATGTCTGTTTTTGTCAACCTTGGCATTGGCCTCAATGATAATGTACTCGAAAAATCGAGAAAACCACACCCCATACATTTGTCCATTACTAGATAGTCACAAGAAGGGACAATAATGACTAACCATACTAGCCAACAACTGACTGCACCCAAAACTGACTGTACCCAAGATCAACTTCACCCAAGACTGACTTCATCCAAAACTGACTTCACCGAAGACTGAATCCACCCAAGACTGGTTCCTGGCGAGACTGACTGAGCCTAAGGCTAGCTCTCAAAGAGACCAGTTCTTGCAAAACTGGTTAGACCAACCGACAAGACCAACCGGTCATATCCACCTATACAAAAGCGATTCTTTACTAAGAAAATAAATAGATAATTGGCAGTTGTCATTCTGAAACCTTGAGGTGAATATTTATTTGGAAGTGCTCTATTGCCATACCACGAAAATGAATTTTGAATACGAAGGTCTCTCTTTGATCTTAAAAAAACACAGAGCTGCAACCTTTATCCTCGCCACCTGACTGTTGTCAGTGACGATTCTGCGATAGAGTTTTCACCTTCTACTCGAAATGCTTGGTTACCTGAAAAAACTATCTGTATGGAGAGTCTACCACATGCACCACTATCGGAGTCGTATGTTTCAAAATCGCTCCACATGCTCCACAATCGCACCACACTCGCTTCACATGCCCCACAATCGCTCTACATGCTCCACAATAGTCACAAATTCGTATCAATCCGCACCGATCAGCTCCGCGCGCTCTGCAATCAGTTCTGCATGCTCCACATTTAGCTTTGCATCTCCGCAATGAGGTGTCATTCTTATGAGGTGTCAGTATTGGAGGGTCATACTTGTGAGGGGTCAGTCTTGTGAGAGGTCAGTTGTGTGAGGGGTCGGTCTTGTGAGAGTCGGTGTTGTGAGGGGTCGGTCTTATGAGGGGTCGGGTTTGTGAGGGGTCGGGTTTGTGAGGGGTCGGTTGTGAGGGGTCGGTCTATTGAGGGGTTGGCCTTGTAACGGGTCAGTCTAGTAATGGATAAGTCTTGTGACGGGTCAGTCTGGCAGTAGTCAGATGTCTACTTTAAGTGTGACTGAGTTCCAGCAGAGCGAAGAACTTTTCTGGAAAAGCTGTTGATAATGTAACTGCGTGGTAATGTGATCAAGGAACTATTTAAAATGTCTGGTTAAATGGTTACATGAAAAATGCGTAAACCTCACTGACGAAATATGTTAGTAAGTATATACATACAGTGAGCAATAGCTAGACCAAGTAGATACACATGATGCCACTGCTGGAAAATTACATGAATTACAGAAGTTGCTACTGTGGAAAGATCTTCAGCAAATTTTGCTACGCTCGTCCACATGAAAAAAATCCAATGTTTAAAAGGACTCACCGCCAAATCACTACTATGTACCAGGTGTGTTACAACATTTGGTAGTAACGATAATTTAAAGAGACAGAGTAGTATGTTTGATGGTAACACGCCTTTACATGACTCGAGACAACATGCATTGACTTTGTAACCTCCTGTTATTAAAATAGATAAAATGTTCACAGATGACGAGGGAACTCGCATAATGAAGCGTTACGACAATTGGAACATGCAAATTATGCAAGGTGATATATTGAAGAACCACATCAAAAACTGCAAGGGTTCGTATTTTGAAAGCCAGCAATTGTTGTCGTTAATACCTCTTGCTGCATCGATGGGTACTGATTCCACAGACTATTATGACGAGACGGTTAATGCTAATGACGTAATGAGAGAACTACGAGGCATCGTATAATCGGTATGCTAGGAATGTACACTTGCAAGATGTTTGCATGAAGTCGACGAATTTCAAATTAAATGGTTGTTGACTTTAAATACTAATGATAACCATGCGACTCCTACAAAGAAATGTAAACATGATATTGAAGATGAAACAGGAGGTGAAGACGGTAATGAACACAGGATTATAATGACTATGACGACAGTGTTGATGAAGTATCTGATGAGAAGGATGATGAATCTCTCGACAGTCTCACGAATTTTACCAACGAGTTTCCTTCGACTATTGGTGTGAAGTAGGTAGAAGGCATCAAGAACGCTAATTACATATTTCCCGAAGACCCGAATGAACTTGTTCAGAGACTCAGAAGTTTCATTGACCTGCAAAAATGCGTGGATATCTTACACATTGTTGAGATATCTTCAATCATCGATGAACTAAAGGCTTGGGGTTATTTCAGATGAGTATATTGGCTACTATACAAGATATGTAAACATCTTAGAAATGTAAAGATCGAATGTAAAAAATAATTTGAAAGATATAGTGTATATGATAAGTAAATAGATGACATTTTTTTGTATACACAATAATGAGTATTTAATTTCTTATACAGTCCCTTATGCTCCTCTGAAATGCTTATTAATTCAGTATCGTAAACAATCGATTGCGAGAGTCTGTTTTAAATAAAAATTTTCTGAGTGCATGCAGAAGGAGGGCTGTGGTTCTATCTTAAGTATTATGCCTTACTAGGATTGTTTAAAATCGACTGAGTTCTATAGGGCGATCGAATGAAATATGTGGAATATTTTTTAGGAATATTTTGCAACTTGTTGATTGGCCTGAACAGTTGGTCTGGTAAGTTGGCTTGGTTAGTTAGTATGACCCTTAGGTATTGTCAGTTCTGGTAGAAATGTTTTGCGAAGATTTTGCGAAGATTCTGTGCGAAGAGGTTAGCTACGAGACCATTATTAGGAGACTTTTTTTCGATGTTGTCCATCATCGTTTGTTTGTATAAGTTGGTGGTATGACCATTTGGTTTTGTCGTTTGGTCTAACCAGTTTTGCAGGAACTGATCCTATCAGGAGCTAGCCTTGGGCTCAGTCAGTCTCACCAGCAATCAGCCTTGGGTGGAGTCAGTCTTGGGTTCAAGTCGTTTACTAGTATGGTTAGTCGGTATGGTCTCTTCTTGTCACCAGCTAGTAATGGATAAGTGTATGGACTGTAATTTTTCTCAATTTTTTTAGTTCAATGTCATTGTCTTCAAAGCATAGGTCGACAACATCCAACATGGTGGTTGGAGTCATCAATGTAATTTTATCCTTAATTTTTTTGATTACTTTTGGATTTTTCTTTTTTCTTTTTTAGTTTTTCTTTGTTTTATGTTTGGAAGTGATAGTATGATGTTAGGAGGGGTGGATGTTGATTCAATGTGATTTATGGGAAGGTAGTATACTGTAATTTGTGCTGAGGACCTCTATAATTATATTTCTAATAATCTTTTTTTTTAATTTTTTTTATAAATTTTTAACATATAATAATTTTGTACTTTTTATAAAATTTCAAATATTTTTTAAATAATTATTTTAACATTTTTAATAATTTTAAAGAAATTATTATTTTTTTTAATTTATTAAATTTTTTAGGTTAGTGTCACTGGGTTCAAGTTCCAATGTCAAGGTTTCCAACATCCAACATAGCTGATGAGATGATGGCAACCTGGCGAGGGTCGGTCGTGTCGGGAGCTTAACCACTCCACGCGTCATCTAAATCTGGACCTCCTGCGTGTACATCTGTAAATAAATTTTTTATAATTTTTTATAATTATTTGAAAACTTGACTTTTTTTTTATTTTTTAGAATAAAAACAAATGTGGTTTTAAAGCTTATTTAAGGTTATGGTCACAGTGTCAATATAAAGGTCATGGGTCATGCTCAGGTCACCCAGAAACAAGATGATGATCGGGTAACGTCACAACATTACGGGTGGTCTTCATCTCAGCTCCTCTCCCACGTTTCAATATGCCCAAAAAATCGAAATTTTTACTTTTCTTTAATTTTTTCTTTAATTTTTAAAATTTTTAAGTTGATAGTTTTAAGTAATTAATTTAAATATATATCGTTTAATTTTTTGACAATTTTTAGGATTTTTTTATTTTGGGGGTAAGGTCATTCAAGGTCACAGACATGAAGTAAGGTCATTCAAGGTCACAGGTATGGGGTAAATGTCAAGGTCAAGGTCACACAGAGCCAACTTGGCTGTCGGGTGACGTCACAACATGTCGGCCATCGCCGGAGTCGGTCCCCCATCCCCTAATGCCTAACAGCATCTCGATTTTACGATTATTTGTTTACGTTATGATGTAATGCGACTGGCTATATACTCAAGTAACAGTAACATTCCTTGCAGATAAATATGTCACAAACATTTATGTTATTAGTGAGATCTGAGTTCTTCTCTTTTGATTGCCAAGGACGCATGGTAGCGTTTACACCGCCGATGGTAGGTTCGTGTCATAGAAAAATATCTGGATCCGAAATCAATATTGCCCATTAAGTTTTAGTTAGATCATAATATTAACATAATACACTATAAAAGTGAGTCGTGCTTCGTACCAGACCACTTTGGAAGTATTTCTTTGTTTATTCTTGGAATATATTTAACAGCATACAACTAGAATAACATTTTGTTCTGTGTTTATTCTACTTCAGTTCATGTTATAAGTAATCACGAAAGATTACATCACTGAAGTGTCATCAGAAATATGTTGGTTGCAATACATACAATATCAACGATGCGTTATTGGGCTACACGCCGTACACTTCATAGCTAGGAGAATCATCTCGTAAAATACTTATTACTAATAGAAACTCAGTTCCTACAAAGCTCTAATTATATTGTGTGTATTTGTACCTCGGACAAAGGCTCCCATATATTATCTCGATGCAATGTCTATAAAGAGCACAGGACAACTCATTTTGACTGTAAGTGAACAGAAAATTTTTCTCGCCTGTTATAAGCCGTCAGTCATTCGACCGGATTGTCGAGGCGACTTCACATAAAACTAGGCACCTTACTTAGATGCACATTGGCTTAATGCGAGATAGACTCTGGATTTGAATCCTGGGCAGGGAATTTTTGTTTTTGTTTATCATTGACATCACATAATTGATATACGACTGTTTGGTTGGGAAGTAAAGCATAAATACTGTAACAAATGTACGTAAATTAAAATCTATCAATTATTGCAGAAAATCATTCCAGGCTAAATTTGTGTGCTCAAAGAAGAATAGCCCAAAAATATATACTGGCAGCAAAAATAAATATGTTGGTTGACGTGCAGAACTTCTCTAATTCCAGGAATGCACATAGTCCTTTCAAATCAAAGCGGAAGATAGTACGTACAAGAAGACTGATTAACTGACTGACTGGCTCACAACTTTAATCTTTCTTTATTTCAAAAAACAGCGCAGAATTTGGGAAACACAAGCTAGACCTAGGGTTTTGATTGTAATATAATAAGCACATTTTGTATCTTCCAGGAAAAAAAAAAAAATGTATTATTGACAAAATATTATGTCAAAAGAAAGCTCTTTTCCACCTGGCCTGACCGCTGACAGAATAGTGTTCCCCGTTTTAACATCACAACTGCCTGTAGTGATGCTTTGAAATTTCTTTAAAAAAAATTTTAACAAAGGGCACTACATTAATTTCTTTTGTTTGCTTTTAATTCAATTACTTGCTTTTATGGCGGATAGGGGAACGCTCTGCAGATATGCAGTGTAGGTGGGAAATAAAATACCACTCGCGGACCAAAATAGAAACCAAAATCCAGACACGTCTGTGTGGTAACCACCGGTACTCTGGTCAGCGTCTGTTGGCTCTGTGAGCTCGACTGTGAACTCAAAACTCCAGTCGAAACCACGTGAGATCCTTCGGGATCTCGCCACCAAAACCTCAACAGAAACCAATATTTATGGCAGTACAATGGAAAAAGTTTCACTACCCTAAGCCCCAGTCAAGAAGACTGGGTAATAGACCTGATCATCGGATTCCAGGGGATCAGGCATGTCATGAAGAGAAGGGTCGGAGCTTCTCAAAAACCCTCAAAACAGAGAGAATATTTTACATGGGAACACTCAACACGAACACACTGATGAAGATGGGTAAACTGAATTAGCTGACTAACACCATGGACAAGTTCAGTATAAAAGTTCTGGCAATACAAGAAACACGATTCTCAGATGAACACCCCTTTGGCTCAGGAAACTACAGATTATATAAGGTAAAACCGGCCACAAGCATTCCAGGAAGTAATCTCAAACTCTTCGGAAGAGGATTTGTGGTACACAAATCGATACTGGACTCTGTAATAGATTTCACCTCCTAATCGGAGAAAATATCAATGCTCACTATACGATCAGGAAACAAAGCCTATACATTAATCAATGCACATGACCCCACGAATAACTATAATAATAAACTCCCGCAGATGACAGAATAATTCTGATAGGATCTGGAGGAAACTACCAAAAAAGTCCCCACGACACACGTAAAAGTGTTACTAGGAGATTTCAATGCCCAATTAGGCAGGGAAATAGGATTCAGAGACACAACAGGAAAACAGACGGCCCACAAAAGGACAAACAAAAATGGAGAGAACCTGATAAACTTCTGTAGAAACTTTGACCTCAGAATTATGTCAAAGAAATTTCAGAAACCACACAAGAAACTACGGACGTGGAAATCACACAACAATTCCCTAGGAGAATTCCAGATAGACAACGTGGTGATATCAGCGAAAAACACCAGAGAAATTATGAACATAAGAACGAAGAAAGGATTTTTTGAATCGGACCATCACCTGCTCCAAATCAAAGCGAAGTTTATACCCAACAGGCAAATCAAGAGAACCAACAGAATATTCAGAACAGACCCTGAGTACCTACAGTTAAACAAGGAGGAAATAACGAAAGCAACAAAGAAAATCGAGAGTGATGACTGGACAGAATTGTCAGATAGAATGAGAGAGCTGATAAAATTGGGGCAACCGCCGAGGAAAAGGAAACACAGATGGTGTAACATCACATGTGACAGAACCATGGAAGACAGAATACAAGCCTGGAAAAGATTTAACAGGCACAGAACACCTGCAAAATGGGAGGAATCAAACAAGATACAGAAAACCTCATCGAAAGCAATCCGTAGGGAAAAAAGAGGTTACGAAAATAGCAGGCTGCAGGAGATAGAAGAGGATTTCACCAGAAACAACACACGAAACGTCTACAGAACATTCAGAGAAAATATAACAGGATATTAACCACCGAGCTTGTGCTTCAAAAGACAAGACGGAACACTGTAGACAAACCCGAAAAAGAATTGTGGGATACTGGCACGATACTTTGACACACTGCTCAACTGTGAAAGACCGACACAGACACTACAGTTCGTGAAGCCAGACCCTAACCTGGACTCCAACCCCCCAACACACGAAGAAATCGTGAACATAATAAAGTCATTGAAAAATAACAAAACACCTGGGGAGGATGGATTGATCTCGGAAATCTGGAAACTAAATCACGAAAACATTAAACACAAAATACACACAATCATTGAAAACATCTGGGAAACAGGAAAGATACCGGAAGAATGGAGGTCAGCCCTAATACACCCACTCCACAAGAAAGGGGACAAAACGGACCCTAATAATTACAGAGGGATTTCTCTACTGCCCGTCATGTACAAAATTTTATCCAATGCTCTGTTGAATCGACTAGAACCTGAGATAGATCCACAGATAGGAGAATACCAAGGCGGGTTCAGGAAGGGAAGATCATGCAGCGAACAGATCTGGAGTCTGAGAACAATATTAACAACGAGAAAGTCCAGGAACACCACAATAACATTCGTTGACTTCAAAAAAGCCTTCGACTCTTTAAATAGAAAAACACTGTTCAATACGCTAGAAGAAATGAGAGTTGGCAACAAGACCAGAAAGCTAATCCAAGAAACACTAACAAATACAACATCCAAAGTGAAATTTATGGGAAAAATCTTGGAACCGTTCGAAGTCAGGACAGGAGTGAGACAGGGAGATCGATTATCACCCATTATATTTAACGCAGTTCTGGAGAAAATAATTAGAACATGGGACAAAGGAGTCAAGGGTATACGGATGGGGAGAAACAAGGAAAGAGCCGTCAACATAAAGTGTTTGGCCTTTGCTGATGATATAGCCATTACAACAAGTAACAGAGAAGAAGCTAAAGAGGCTCTAGAGACATTACACGAAATTTCAGACAGAACAGGACTAAAAATATCATACGAAAAGGCACAGTACATAAACACAAAATGCGTAGACAGACATCCACTGGTAATACGGGACAATAGCACAAGTAGAAAACTTCAAATACTTGGGAGAGATCATACAAAAAACAGGACTGAACTCGACATCCAACGGGGAAAGGATCACGAAACTACAGAAGGCATATAGGCTTACATGGAACCACTACAACAAGAGAAGCATTTCTACCAATGCCAAATTAAGACACTATAACACAGTAGTTTTACCGGAAGCCTTATACGCCTCAGAAACGACAGTAATAAAGGGAAGAACGAAAATCAAGGAAATAGAGAAGCAAGAGAGAAAAATACTGAGAAAGATCTACGGGACAGTTCTGAGATAGGGGATCTGGATGAAGAGGCCGACAACAGAACTATACACACAGACAGAGACGATCACAGACAACTTTAGAAAAAGAAGAGCACAATTCGACGTACACATATATAGAATGAACGACGACAGGCTGACCAAGAAGATCTTCAACATATTGACGACTAGTAAACTGAAAACCAATTGGGTCAGGGAAACTATGGAAGACCTCACAAGGCTAAGCATCTCCACAGAAGACATTACAGACAGGAAAAAATACCGAAATAAAATTAGAAAACAGAAATTCGAACCAACTCCCAAAAATAAGAAAACGGGAAAGTAGTGGGCAGAGGAGAGGAAGAAGGAACATGGTGAAATTATGAGGGGTTTTTGGGAGTAAAGACGGAGGAGGACACAGAGAATGAGACCATGAGGATTGACTCTGTTTAGCGCTCTTCTTAATGGGGAATCATCGTTAAATATAATAATAATTTAAGTAAATAATGAAAATAAGAAGGCCGGAGAGAGTTCGTGGGAGTGGCTTACGTTCTCAACTTTAACTTACGGCCGACAACTACACATATATATATATACGTAGCTATCCCGAGGTTCAAACTTCGGAAAATACAGGTCTCAATGTAATGCCTCAACGATTCAATGATGAGGTTTCCGGTGTGATACCAGAAAGATCTTTCATTCTCTTACAAACAAACCAGTAACAATTTTTCTAAGCACATGCTATTACAGACTTGGATAAATATGCTTAGTATATTTAGTCCTTACCTGGAATGCAATGACTGGTCCACCCTCCGTGAACTGCATTTTTTTCAGAATTGGAAACAAAACATTGAAGTACGCTGTCACGTAGGAGATGTAGTGTGAATCGGAGGACCGTACCTTCACCTTGGAGTCTCGGTAAAGCCAGCTGTAAACAAACCAGCCAGTCAATAGGTACAATGAGGAAATAGAAAATAATAGCTGAGTTCTATATATGGTAGGTAGTGTTTAACGTCTCCTAGACAGCAACATCATTAGAGGTGCAGCAAGTTGCTTGGAGAAGCATGAACAAGAAAGGAATCAGCTACCTGTATTAAGGAGCCATCCCAACCTGTAGTGATTCCGGGAAACCATTGAAAACCAAAATCACGATGGCCGGACCAGGAACCCAACCTAGATCCTTCTTCGAATGCGAGTACAGTTGTTTACCACTGTGGCATGCCGTTCGGTAATATAAACTGAGGCGACAAATGTCATGGGATACCTCCTAATATCGTGTCGGACCTCCTTTTGCCTGGCGTAGTGCAGCAACTCGATGTGGCATGGACTCAACAAGTCGTTGGAAGTCCCCGGCAGAAATATTGAGCCATGCTGCCTCTATAGACATCCATAATTGCAAAAGTGTTGCCAGTGCAGGAGTTTGTGCACGAACTGACTTCTCAATTATGTCCCATAAAATGTTCAATGGGATTCATGTCGGGCAATCTCGGTGGCCAAATCATTCGCTGGAATTGTCCAGAATGTTCTTCAAACCAATCGCGAACAGTTGTGGCCCGGTGACATGGTGCATTGTCAAACATAAAGATTCCATCTTTGTTTGGGTACATGAAGTCCATGAATGGCTGCAAGTAGTCTCCAAGTAGCTGAACATAACCCTTTCCAGTCAATTATCGGTTCAGTTGGACCAGAGGACCCAGTCCATTCCATGTAAAAACAGCCCACACCATTATGGAGCCACCACCAGCTTGCACAGTTCCTTGTTGACAACTTGGGTCCATGGATTCGTGGGGTCTGCGCCACACTCGAACCCCACCATCAGCTCTTACCAACTGAAATCGGGACTCATCTGACCAAGCCACGGTTTTCCAGTCGTCTAGGGTCCAACCGATATGGTCACGAGCCCAGGAGAGGCGCTGCAGAAGATGTCGCGCAGTTAATAAAGGCACTCGAGTCGGTCTTCTGCTGGCATAGCCCAGTACAGCCAAAGTTCGCCGCACTCTCCTAACGGAAACGTCCGTCGTACGTCAACATTGATTCCTGCGGTTATTTCACGCAGTGCTGCTTGTCTGTTAACACTGACCATTCTGCGCACACGTCGTTGGTCTCGGTTATTAAGTGCAGGTGGTCGGCCACTGCATTGTCCATGGTGGGAGGTTATGCCTGAAATTAGGTATTCTCGGCACACTCTTGACACTGTGGATCTCGAAATGTTGAATTCCCTTACCATTTCCGAAATGAAATGTCCCAGGCTTCAAGCTCCAACTACCATTCCCCGTTCAAAGTCTGTTAATTCCCGTCGTGCGGCCATAATCACGTCAGAAACATTTTCACATGAATCACCTGACTACAAAAGAAAGCCCAACCAATGCACTGCCCATTTATACATTTTATACGCGATACTACTGCCATCTGTATATTTTAATATTGCTATCCCATGACCTTTGTCACCTCTGTGTATAATATATATAACTGAGTCAAAGAGTCAAAATAGATTAATTTTATAAATATGTAATTTATAAGGCAGATGACTTTGCTATGTACATTAAAATCACGGCTACGGAAAAAAACACATGATAAACCAGTATTACTGTTAAACATATATTAAAGTGAAACACAATGTCAAACATTTGCACTATGTGAATATTGTCACTTTTCTGGACAAACGTGTAAAGGTTATTTTCAGGTTAGTTACTGCACATTCATTTTATATTTAGTATTTCGAGCCTATCTGTACCTATCATTCTTGAACCAGTCCTATTCTAGGATATATTATGAGTTTCTAGAGTAGATTATTTTTTAAGTGGGCCAATTACAAGCCTCGTCTCCAACCTCTCTTTCTATATTCGAACTTGATAAGAACGACGTTGATGAGCTGCTCAGAGCAATGAAAGTCGCAAATGAATGTGCAAAGTATATAATGAAGGAGGAGCCCAAATATGATAGAAAATACAATATAGAAACAACTAAGCGTTTACGTCGGAGAATGTAGGCAAAAAAAATAATAACCCACTCGATTAAGTAAAGACACGATATAAACACGATAAGCAAGAAGATTAAAAATAATAACATAAGCCCTCGACGAAAGAATACCACATAAAACAATGAATACTAGAATAAACCATTTTCTATGGTTTGTGAGGAAGTAAAACGGCAGATATAAAAGAAAAGGAACATACGATATTCTATAATATTAGAAATAATGAAAAGTTAAAACTTAAGATGCACTAGAACAATATAAAGAAATCAAAACGTAAGATTATGGGAAAATAAATCTAAGAATAAGTTGTGAAGAAAGAATTAAAAATTACCAAGAAAGCAAAAATTTTAATCATGCAAAATAAATCTGGACAACAATAAAAAAACCAAAGTAACAGCAAAGGAATTTATACCAAACAGATAATAAATCGCTTCATGAATGTACGGGATATTTTAATATTATTTTCCAAAAGGAGAATAAAAAATAATAATAACAACTACATATTAAAAGTCAATATTGATATCGTAATTACATTAACGAAAAATTAAAATTAAATGAATTTAAAATGTCTAAGAATAATTTTGTGTTTCATAAAGTGGGACTGGTTTTAAAAGCAAATATTTTATAATATTTAGACTTATTTGTTCTTATGATGCTATATTATAAAATAGAGGACTGAAGAGATTGTTAATTTTTACGTGTACTTGGGCGAGTCAGTTTAATGTGGGATTGAGGTATTTTTTTAAATAAAATGAATAAAATTATATTTCCTGGTTTGTTTACAATTCTTCTACAAACAACTTCCACAGCTTTTGCTTCTACTATCCACTACACTGTGAAATAAAACTACTACTGAATATGTATATTCCATTAATTATGTATAATGTAATATAATTATCTAAACGAGTTCACTTGCCCCGATGTGACAAGTCTCTGGGGATCTACCGTCTCGTTCTGACGCGCGGGTCAACAAGAAACACCCCCGCACTCATCCGCGAGAGTATCGACGTCTCCANCACTCGCACATGAACGTCTGAACGTCTGCCGGTGGGGCGAGGGCTGTATTCACACTCGTCGGACAACCTGCATAGAAATTTCCGCGCGTACCATGGTGCCGCCAGGCGCGAGACGTCAATCACAGGCACAGCATAGCTCCCCTTCCCGCATCGCACACCTAGTACTACAATGGTGGGCCTGTCTGAGGGGCGAGGCATGCAGGACGCTCGCTGGCGTACCTGAGAACAGCAAGTGGTTTGTAGTGGAGGAGTGGGGGGAGGACGGATCGCCGATCCGTAACACTTTGTAGTGCAATCAATATGCACAGCCAGCCTATTGCCAGTTCGGTTCAAATTGGTTAAATATTTCAAGAGACACTACGTAAGTCCACTATCTGAACGTTTTATTGACTTAAATGAGCGCTGAGTTTAGGTAGACTCTATTTTTTCAAGTCGCAAAAGCTTATAAAATGGCAGAACAATAACGCTACAAATCAGCATTACTAATGCTTGCAATATGCACTGCTAGCACACACCATTTGATTTAAATACACTCGATGCCATAAAAATTCGCTCGCCAAAAAGGAACTGTTGAGTTCAAAACCTCATTTCTTTAGGGCGATGACGAAAACAAAAGAAATAAGGGATTACAATAACTATGCCTCAGGACAATTTTCCGCTTACCTGCCGCACAGAAGAAAGGCACCCTTAAAACCATACCAGAAAGCAATGTGCCAACATAAATGAGTCAATAATATTAGGCATTAAACCAAACAAATGTCATATGTTATCCTGTGACAGGTTTGCAAATTATGCTCCATGTTACGAAAACTTCCACATGGAGGGAACTGATGTCCCATCTGACCCCACAAATATTCGTTGGGCGTCAAATCATGTACTGTAAACGGGCAGACTATGGCAGGGTTGAAACATGATTTAAATACTCCTGGGAAAGCATATCCGTTTGCGGTCAAGAATCATCTTGTTCGAAACTGGCTTGCAGGCATTCGACAAGAAAAGGTAGCATATACTGCGACTAAATTTTTCAGTGAACCACAAACAATGTTTTACCCTCGTAAGTGTACAAGTGACGAAAGACAGTCAAATGTGATTGAGTTATGAGACCATCGCACCAGTTGCAGTCATTCAGACTCCGATACAGTGATCCTTCATTCTTAAATAAAAGCGTCATTCATCGCTTAAGACTCTATGTGGACAGTCAGTAGCATTTTACATTGCTCTCTTTTGACACCACTGCAAACAATGGCGACGATATTGATGTGTTAATTTCGTAACATGCTAGGGTCATCGATTTCGCATATGTTTGTGCTATGCGTCCAAAAACACTTGTGGCAGGGATACTCAGCAATAGTAAAGCTACCACATTCCACTGGGCGATGGACAAGACCCACTGGTTCTCTTCGTATCTGCCTGAAAAACGATCATCATTGTTGTGATCGTTCAGAACCGAGTTAATATGTAGAGGTAGGTATCCTTTGTCCATGGCACAATCTGGTTTTGTTGTCCGAACTACCCAAATGGTGAGCGATATCGCTCACTAATCATGCCTGACAATTTCGCGCATGTTATAACATAACCGCTGTTGTGATGACTGTACGCTACACGAAGAGCGACAACACCATCCTCGATATGTATTAGGTGCATGTACCATCTCTCGAAACTTTAACTGGTGGCAGCTAATTTATTGGTTTGACTACTTTCCATCTTTATCGGTTACGGAATGATATCTACTGCGTGCGGGAGATTTTATGGCAATGAAGGAGCACGCTTTTCACTCGTGCATATTTACCATCTTCACGCATGGTCATTTCGTGCAGGGATAGCTGTGTCGAGGAGTACCTATAAGTACTCAACTGAAGTAGCAGTGCACTAAAGAGCGGGATTAGGTCATGTTTCTTAATATTCATTATGGGCTAAACCCATTTAACAAGTAACTGGTAGTTCGACCCTTCAACACACCTATACGAGGATTTATTTAATCCACATTGTATTTTTCTTAATAGCATCATAGTGTTATAAATACAGCTTACCAATCCGTCAATGTTATGTAGAAAATGTTGGTAACCATGGTATTCAAATATTAATATAAACAGTATGTGCCTTTTCACCGACACATGTAGGAAATAAAATTTGAGAAAACAGTGAATTATGCATTCATGAGTATGTTTGAGTTAGTACTGTGTATTTTGTATCTCTTTGCCTGCCTTTCAGCCACATCTTAATTTGACTTATGTGGTTTGTATGCACATATTAATATTGTTGAGACATTTATACCGAGTTTATATAGTTTCGAAATGCAAGAAATAATTTGCTGATCACAAACTAGCTGTACTGCTTCTGCAACTGAACTCAGAAAGCTGCATGCGTTATAAGAAAGGTATAAAAACATTTAGACTACATTTGCAAGATTTTAAATAAATTTATATAAAAAATAATTTTGTTACTTGCTAACACAGGACTATCACCTCACCAGCATGGCCGGCTGACCACATGGACGAGCGAATTGCATAACTCACGACGGGTTCATTTATAAAATGTTGTGATGAATATTCAACTTGTTTTTTAGCCCACTTTCCTTTGGAAAAGTATGCTTATGAAATCGTCCGAATGTCTATTTGGTTATAGGCCCGCATCTCCACCCCTTATAGCTTATTAATCCCGTATTAGATTGTAATAACACTTTGTATGAATAAGTTGCCACTAATGACCATCAAAACGCGACTATTTATAATAAAAAAATATATTTTGTATGCATAAAATTTTGTAAGTTTAAACTTCTGAGTGTAAATGTATCCATATGCGAAGTATGTATCAGCATAGTACTTCACTCTCGCGCATCTGTAGTCTATCATGGACCGGTCAGCAGCTCAGCGACAACAGAACGACCTGCCAATCGTAAAATAGCTGCAACTTCCCTCCCTCCTGCATGCGTGTTTTAACCCCCCTCCCCTCGTAGTTATGATCAACCACACCTGAACCTGTGTAACTTCAACAGATAAACGCTGCCCAATGTCGTTAATGGCAAGCGGCTATGTAAAGTGCGGTAATTACAACGCATGATTATAATGACTTACACCAATTGTTATTATTGCACAGTTGTACTACACGCTCTTTTATTAACAATATTTCATATATGTAAACATATATATTTAAAACATTTGAATATCATATCAGTTACAAAATATACGAATTATTCATTATCCAACTTAGTTTCCTTTCTAATAATTCTTTTTCTGAACGAATGTTAGCACAAGAATAAACATTATTCAATAAAATGCCATTTTTACATAATCAACAGAGATACTTTTATTTCTTATGCAATTTTAACATGTTCTGAAGGCTGGCTATACTTAACAGATTATACTTTCCTGTCTCTGTGAATTTGTGTGTTTGAGTTTGTGTGTGTGTGCCCTTGAAAACATCTGAAACATCGCCGATTTCGCCAATCACGGCACAGTTTTAGTAATTAGTAAGATACCCTACTTTAACAATAAATGTATGACCATACTAGTTGCTCATTTTGAAAATGACAGATTTATATTCTGTTTTCCGAACGAAAGAAAGGTTTATGCTATAATTTTCCTGTATGTGTGCCTTGGTGTATGTGTGTGTATGTAAACCCCACCCTTAAAACTTTTTATCTCGTGAACATAATATTATATAAATATATACATATGCATATCTATATTTAAGATTTTTATAATTTTCGGCCATTCAGAACTATTTTAATATGTGTGACACTATGTAATATCTCAGGAACTATTTAACAGATTTAAACCAGTTTTGTTGTTTGACTGTTCATCATCTAGGCATTTATTTTTAAGAGGCTTACTACTGTTGGCTCACCATTTTGTAAGATAGGACTACATGAATAAATCAAGCTTTTACGTTATACCTTTGAAACTACCCAACTGATTCCCGCTACATTTGGAACTAAGAAATGCTATGTTAGGTAATGTAAACAATTGCTATTTAAGGGAATAATACACATAATTTCAAAATGGCTGCCATATAAATATTTTTAATTAATATGCTCCATCGAACATATCATTCTACCAATTTCGACCAAACTTCACGTGCTATAAGAATATATATACAAGCACAAAATATACCAATTCGTATACTCTTTTGTTCTCCATTTTGCAAGATAGTGCAACATGAAAAATAGAATTGTTGTGTAATATCTTGGGAAACAATCGACATTTTTCTACCGAATTTGGCAATGAAGTAACACTATAGTTGTCCGTGTGCAATGATGTGTCTTAAGTAGGCCAGGAACTTACTTTCAAAATGGTGGTCATATAAACTTTATAGCTTAGTGTGCTCTCTACGAAAAAAAAACAATTTAAACAAAACTTTCTATACTGACAGTATATATTACAAGCCTTAAATGTACTTACACAGAGCCTCTTTTGTTAGCCATTTTGTAAGATATAGGGCCACATGAATAAATTAAATTATTATGTCAATTCTCGGTAATTAATCAACAGATTCTTGACAAATTTGGAGCCCAAGTAGTGCTAGAGCACACTTTGTAAAATTACATTATTTAAGTGGGTTAGGCACTTAATTTCAAAATGGTGACCAAGTACAAATGTTGAGTTAGTATGTTGCATCTATTAAACCCTGCACCCAAATTTAAATTAACTTCGTATCCTGGCAGTATATATTATTGCTGCACGGTCTACGTATGTTAGCACCACAATAATAATTATTAGAGACCTGAAGAATTCGCGGATTCATTTTGAGACAAGTTAGGATTCAAAACACGAGCGTTTATATAACTTTAGCCATTGTTCCACGCGGTGTTTGACATCTACTGGAGAACGGTGTCCAATTGTCGCCTTCCACTGTGACAGCAGACAACCAATGCGCAGTTTATATCAGCATATTTGTGCATAAAACTGTAGAGTCTAGCCTGAAGGCTATTGAACTCGCGAATTTTTCAGGTCTCTAATAATTATAGATTTCGTGTCATACCTCGAGAAACGATCAATTGATTTCTGCAGAACGTAGCAAACCAATATTACTATTGCAAACCATGTAAAGTAATAGTTCAGATACTGATTTTCAAAATGATGGCCATTTTAGCTTAGTATGCGATATCCACGAATCCATGCACCCTATTTCAACTTTACTTTGTACAATGGCAGTGTCTATTACAACCACCAAATGTGTTTAACAGAAGCATTTTTGTCCGCAATTTTGTATGATAATACCACATTAACAAAAATATGTTTATGTTATATCTCGGGTGGTAACCAGCCGATTCTCGCCAGATCTTGCACACTGTTAGTGCTGCAGTAGGACACAGCAGTCACTAATTTTGAAAATCGTGCCTATATAAATAATTTAGATTAGTATGTTAGCTATAAAAAAATTTTACCAGTTTCAACCAAACTTATTTTGCTGATAACATATATTATATGTACCATACGTGTGTGTATTGAGGTAGTATTTATGCCTTTCTGTACGACAACGCCACATAAGAAAATAGAGCTGTTATGCCATATCCCGGGCACCAATCAACTTCTTAGTTCAAATTATTTTTCATATTGCTTTAACTACTTACCAAGATGTTAAAATGGCTACAACCGAAGTTGATGCTCCGAGGTCTACCTCTATACTGCAGTTGGTTGTACGCCGGCTGACAATACGAGTGTTTCTTGGCTCTAGTCACATGTGAGGCGTGTAGATATGTGAACTTTCCCCACAAGTGTTATGTTACATACGTTTCAAGCACAATCTATATTTACACTTTTGTCAACAAGATGTTAGGTCCTACCTATCATCTAATATTTTAAGACATTAATAAAAATTACTTGCATCTAAGTAGAGGAACGTAGGCCTATTAGTTATATGCGTAAATTCTTGTTGTTGTGGGTTCGCATTTTTATGAAATGTTTTCTATACTAGTTTTATTTTGGACTGGTACAATGTTTTTATATTAGAAATTTTCTTTTAAGTGTTAAAAAAATTCGTTGGTATTTTTATTTAAGTGCTGAACTATTAAGGTCCTATTTCGAGCACCAGTGGCCTTGTTTCATGCGTAACCTGTAAGACGCCAATCACAGTCTTGTGCAGGGAAAAGCGCGTAACGTGTTTACACTATCTTATATCTGGCCTCACCTGGGTAGACCACCATTCTCCCACTCCGCATTGATGAACGGTCCAGACCTCAAGATCACCAGCAGGTCTTCCTCCTGGGCAATCTTCAGGAATTTGGTCACATTGAGAAAGGGCGAGAAATCATTGCCCCCGTTGCCAAAATCGAAAACACTGTGTTCTGGTTCATGCAGGTTCCATGGCACGCATCTGTAGACCAAGCATGTATTTACGCATTAAATTCCTGTAGCAACACTGCAGTGTTTTTGGATTTAAACCAGACTAGTATTACCTACTGAAATTTGGTCAT
This sequence comes from Clitarchus hookeri, assembly GCA_002778355.1. Taxonomy (NCBI): domain Eukaryota; kingdom Metazoa; phylum Arthropoda; class Insecta; order Phasmatodea; family Phasmatidae; genus Clitarchus; species Clitarchus hookeri. The sequence continues at coordinate 74,202 of NQII01002460.1, read as the reverse complement.
TGCGAGTAACTTGGCAATCCCGGTTCATTGTTTTTATTTTGTACATTCAGGTATTTATTGCTGTTTTTCAGCATCAGTGAAGCATTTCTGACTGTGACGATATGGAAAGTGTACCTTGTACACTCTAAAAATACTTTCTTTGCTGCAACTCATGATTTGTTGCCGCAAAGAAAGTTTTTATTAAATATGAACCACTGAAAAAAGATTTGCCTGAAACTAAATTTTTGTTTGATTTATATATTATTGAAAATTATAACCTTGTATTTTAGTTACATTAGTCCTGCAGCATTCCTTGTGGCAAAGCCGTTTACTGTATTTGTAAGGTTAAACCATTATGTCGATGATCTAAGGAATTCGTTATTGTTAACGTGGCAATTAGTTAGTTTCGTTCGTGCTAAAAATAGAATGTCCAAAAGAAAATTTTAAGGTTACTTAACACTTTGTTCTGGTGTACATAAAGATTTCTTTGCTCTAAAGAAAACAAGGTCAAAAATATATTTTTTATTTTCTACTAGCAAACTGGCCCGGCTTCGCCCGGGTACAATTGAGTTTTACAGTGATACACTAATAAATAAATTGGGAAAAGACAATTAATTTATGTGGAAACAGAATTATAAAATTAAACTATTTGAACCTAGGTTTTTAACTTAATACGGCAACCCCAAATGAAGGAAACCTTATTTACCCGATAGCCAAGAAGTATGGTATTGTTTTTGGAGTGTATCTGTGCAACTATCGCGTAGTTACCACATTTCCGCTTTCCAGCGTCGATGTATGAAAATCAAAACGCGAGTTTCATCAATTTGTAGTTTTAAATATAAGTGTACCTAGATATTTCATTTTGCGCTTGGCTGAGGGATCTTAATCGATCACCAAAGTTAAGCAACGTTCCCAGCGGCACACATTTGGATGGGTGACCGTTTAGTTGCATAAAATCTGAGCGCTTCTGGGCTTCGTAGGGCACCTTAAATCTTCGATCCCGGTTGTTATCAATTGATAGCAGTCGTTAAGCTATTTCAGAGGTCCTTGGGTGGCCTGATGAACTCTGATACCAGAAGAAAAACATATTTCGGTCACGTTCCTAACCGTTGCAGAATTACATTATGTTGTTATTCCACAAGAACCATACCATTTTCCGGGATAAAAAGTATCCTATGTCCTATTCCAGGACCTAAAGTACCTACATACCAAATTTAATCAAAATCCGTTCAGCCGTTATAGAGCTGAGTGGTAAAAACACACACAGACATTCGCATTTATAATATTAGTAGGATACAGAGAGTCATTAAACAAAAATGTATAAAGAAAACATTATTTAACTGCAAAAATAAGTTTCTGTATATTTCCTTTTGAATAAAAGCAAGATTTTGTTGCTTTAAACACAACAGCGGCAGATAAATTATTTTCTTTGCTGTACAGAAAGTTTGTATAGATATATTTTTTACAATATAGGTAGTTTGAAGTGTAAATTTGAATATACAATAGTTTTGTGTTACAGTGGTTACCTCCCGTTTGCTACCACATTAATATAGCTACTGTATCTACTCACGTAGTAACGCCCATGAAACCAGCAGCTCGCAGCTTCCTCAGTCGATCCCTCCAGTAATCCGGGTGCACCCTATAGTAGTGTATGGAACCTGTTACCAGGTAGATTTCTTTGCCATTCAGTAGGAATTGGCTTCCATTGGCTTCCAATCCTGACTTGATGCCTCTTGCTGTGTAGTGTTCGTACAGCGTGGGCAGGGCGCGTTCTTCATACACACAGAACACACTTATTACTCAAAATACTCCTGAAGGGGACGGTAATATTAAATACTACCATCCGGAAATTAGGATAAAATGATACATCAATAGATTCACAAAATACATTTCTTAGGTATGCCTTCTTCATAATAAATATTTAATGAGTTATTTAACGAAGTCCGAAAAATTAAAATTCACATATATAAGAAGAACGCAACCTTGGGTGGTAAATACCTACTTATGAATTTTAGAATTACATGAGATTTTCACTCGGGGTTATATAATGTAATTCAAATTATTTGGCCAGTTAAATCTAGACGTAGATATATAACATTTTCACATACCACATACATAATAAATTTTAAATACGAGTGCATATACCTATAAATTTGAACAGAACGTTTAATTGTTACAATTTCTTGCCTTCGGAAGAGTATCAATCTTTTGGTGCATGACGGCATTCATTGTTGTGCAAAAAAAACATGTAAATTATATTCATACATATGGCCATAATGGTTAAGTTTTCAGTTTGTTTTTTGCGTCAGATACTGGTTTACTACACAGCATGATTCTTAAATTTGATGTTTTCTTTATGGTTGGAAATTCCTCAGGGCACTCTAGAGTAAACATCAGTTTTTACAGCACGAAATGGAGAAGGGGATTAATTAATCTCATTCTCCATGAAAGTCCCTAGTAACATAGAACAGAATTCTGGGAGACTCCGTTGCCGGCCAAAAATTTTAAGGCAATCCGTACCTGTGATAAAGTACAGAAACCCATAACCCTGTGTCCTTTACCTCATCCGAGTCACTATGAGCGATTTCTTGACTTAATTTCCGTTCAGGAAAATTATCTGGAAACAAATTTTGATGAACAAAACTTAGTTAAGATTTTTATTCCCGCTTCGTTCAATACAGGTTATTGGACACGCGTCTGCTGGAAGATACATACTCTGAACGGTTAACGACACGAAGTGCTCATTCAACCCAGTTTGCAATATTATCTGTTTCACTACTCTTGCACGCATGAAGCTTATAGATAATCTCATATTTATGTGTATGCTATTCAACATATTTTGCGTTCCGGTCAAGTACTTTTATATCTGTGAGTCACTGACGACCACGTAAGTGCATTTCTCATTCTTTCAGTACACTATAAGCTTAACACTGACTATATTAATAATAATATAAACACAACATGTTATTTAAGAAAACTAAACCGTCATCTTCAGATAGCAAAGGTCATAGTTCACATGCAAAGTTGGCCATCAATGCATGAGGTAATAGCCTACTTTCCGAAGGAAAGAAAGAATTATGAGATCACTTTCTTGTCTGTGACTGTGTGTTTATGTGTGTGTGCGTATGTGTGTCCCCCTTCAATTTTAATGCATGAACCGAATGTCACAAAACTCCGTACACGTATAGTACTAAATAAGGACACCTTACTTTTATAGTTTTCGATCACGTCGGGCACTTACTTTTAAAATGGTGGCCTTTTTAAAATATTGGGCTATATGTCATATCTTGAAACCATTCAACCTATTTTAACCAAATTTTTTATTCTGACAGCGCAACTTGTAAGCATTAAATTCAGTGGTGAATATTGTTGTTGGTCAGCTATTTTGGAAGATAGCGCCACACGAAAAAAGAAAGCTTTTACATTATATCTCGAAAACTACTCAACCAGTTTTCGCCAACTTTTGCACGTAAGTAATATATATACAAGTTAAATGTAAGTAATTGAACGTAATTAGACATTTCCAAAATGGTGGCCATATAAATATTTTAGATTTATTTGGTTATACTACCATACTTTTTGACTAATTTCGACCTAATTTTGTACGCTGACGGTATGTNCGAGTACGCAGAAGTGCCGCAAGACGACATGGCATGGACTCGACTAATGTCTGAAGGTATGCAGGGGGCAATTCACACCACGAATCCTGCAGGGAAGTCCACAAATCCAATCTGCGCCAATTTGAGAAAGTGTTGCACGTCTGTCACGTTTAATGATACTCGTCAGTCGTCGTTTGTCCCGTCATTTCACGATCTTTTTCCAGCCACAGCGATGTCGAAGATGTGATGTTTTACCGGATTCCAGATATTCACGGTACACTCGTTAAATGGTCGTACGCGAACATCCAAATGTTATCGCTACCTCGGAGATGCTATGTCCCATCTCTCGTGCGCCAACTATAAAACAACGTTCAAACTCACTTAAATTTTGATAACCTGCCATTGTAGCAGCAGTAACCGACCTAGCTGCCGACCCCATCGCGTTACTCTGATTGGTTCCATACCTCTGTTATTTGCATACACATCATGCCTATACCAGTTTTTTTGGCTCTTCAGTATACAAGCATCTTATAAACTAAACAGCAACCACTTTTGTAGGCGATTTTGAAAGAAAGCGCCGCATGTAAAAAAGAATCTTTTACATTATATCTCAAAAACTATTGAACCAATTTTCGCCAAATTTGGCACGTAAGAAATATTATAATAGGCCAGGTAAATATGAGTAAATAAACTTTATTAGGCACTTATTTTCAAAATGGTGGCCATATCAATATTTTAGATATATTTGGTATAACTATCATACCATTTGTCCAATTTCAACCAAATATTGTACGCTATTACAACCATCAAAAAATCTAAAAACAATAATGTCGTCCGCCATTTTGTAAGATAGCGCTACATAAATAAGTCAAATTTTTGTGTAATTTCTCGGGAAACCATTGACAGATTCCTACCAAATTTGGCAATAAGGTAGTACTGACACGGTTGATATGTACAAATATATTTCAAATATATCAGACATTTATTTTCAAAATAGTGGCGATCTAGATATTTTAGCATAGTATGCTATATCTTCGAAAATGTTTAATCCATTCAAACTTAACTTTGTATGCTAGGATTATATATACCAAACGTCTAATGTGTCAACATGGAGTCTCTTTTGTCCTCCAATTCTGAGATAGTGCCACACGAATAAATAAAGTTTTTATGTTATATATCGGGAAACCATTTTCCGATTCCTACCAAATATAGCAAACAAGTAGTACTGATACGTAATATTAACTTATAGGTTTTAGGTGTGTAAGACACGTATTTTTGAAATGGCGGCCATATAGCTATTTTAGTTTTGAATTTTATATTGTCAAAACCATGCAATTAATTCCAAATAAACTTGTTATGATGGCTGTATATATTATAACAATCAAATGTGTACACAAAATTTCTTTGGTCCGCCATTTTGTAAAATAGTATAACTTGACAAATTAAATGATGTGATCTCCGAAAAAAATAACCGATTTCTACCAAGTTTGGCAAGCAATTAGCACTATGTCAGGCTATGTAAACTAATAAATTTTGAGTGAGTCAATCATAAATATTTTCAAAATTGCGACCTTATAAACATTTTATCTCCAATTTTTTATTTGCGAAACAGCAAAACAAATTTTAACTTAACTTTGTATGCTGACAGTATCAATAGTATCCATCAAAATTGTCTATGCAAAGCCTCATTTCTCTGCCATTTCGTAAGATAACCCCATGTGAAATAATATCGTTTTATGCCGTATCTCGGGAAACAATAAACCGATATCTTTCAAATTTGGCGTCGAAATTGTACTATGTTAAACTATATTAATTTTAATGTTTTAAGTATGTAAGTCTCTTATTTCCTGAATGGCACATATAAAAACATTTTAGCTTAGTGTGATTTTTAAAAGAACTAATGCAGCATATTTAAATATAATTTTTATATATTATATCTATGACAATAATCGAATGTGCTAATACATTAACTTTTGCCCTCAATTTATGAAGATCGTCACACGTTAAATGGGGGTTTAATGTTATATCTCAAGGACCAATCAACCGATATGCATACAGAGATCCTTCTTTACAGGATTTTTTGAAAAGTAGTGTCGGGTGAGTAAACTGAACATTTTGTGATATTTGTGGGATAATTCGACTAATTTCTACAAAATTTTGCACACCTACAGGAGGCCAAGTATAGTTACATGATTTAAATGGGGCCAGATATTAGTATTAAAAATGGCGGCCATATAAATATTTTTACATGTTCGGCATATCTATTTAACAATTTAACAATTTCAATCAAACTTTTTATGCTGACAGTAGCTATTACAAACATCGTGTACAGGGTGTCTTTTTAAGCAATTTCGTAAGATATCCCCATTAAAGAAAATAAGGTTTTTATGCCATATCTCGGAGACCAATCTATCGGTTTCCATCAAATTTTTCACACAAGTAGCGTTATGGTAAGCCATGTAAACTTGTGTATTTTAGTGGCTGAGACATTTATTTTCAGAATGATGGCCTGGTAAATATTTCAGGTAAGTGAAACCTATCGTTCCAAACATTGGACTGATTACAACCGAAGTTCATGCTCCGAATTCTACTTCCGTGATGCAGTTGATTGGTAGCTAACTTAATTTTGCGATTTTTTTCTGAATTCGATTACCGGGTAATTCACTTGTGTAATTTAACTGTCTTTGTGCTGTTTTACATGTTTCTGGTTTCAACTTTAATGATATTGCTGTCAATGAAACATCAATGCCTACCTACCAGCTAAACGTTTTAGAACTTTACTAAAATGTATTTGCACCCATGTAGAGTAAAGTAGGCTCATTAGTTATCAGTAACTTCTTGTTTTACTTGTAATTTTTGCTACGGTGCCTAGTTTTATTTTTGCGCCACATCGTTGGTATTAAAAAAGCCTTAATCAGGGAATAGTTAAAATCTGCAATTAAACATAATACACCCTTAAATCATAAATTAAACTGAGGAGAATAAATAACACGAACATTTATAATCGACTAAAGCATTGGGATATAAATAACTTCATTATTTAATGTATCAACTTACCGTCATTTTCTGCGATAGTGACTGATCCAAGAGCAACCAACAGCAATGCAAGTATATGGCAGCCCATGTCGATCTACAGTGACGTATACTGCTCTGTTCTCTTTTAAGTGTTACTATTGCGCTCAAAATAGAATCATTATTAGTCAACGATTCACTTCGAAATATCACCCAGATAAAGAAATCACAGTATCTGCTTAGATAAGTGATAAACATTTTGAAGTGCCAGGCGCACCTTCGTTTCATCTTCACATTTTATAAGTTGAATACGAGTTTACTCACTGCAAACTCTCTTGTACTTTGTGCTGCGCAGTTTACGGCGTTTTGTCGGAAGTTGTGTAAGGACTTGAGGCATCATACGTGTCACAGATACCTACGACCAATCAGTTTGGAAGCGGGTTTTATAAACAAAAGCTTTTCTTAACGTCACCTGCTAAATGCATTTCGCACACTTTTGATCCCTTCTAAACTTATTCGAAGCGATCTTATAAAATAGTAACTACTTGAACACACATAGTATAGATGGCAGCACTGGCGTCTTTGGCTAAAGGTACAAGCCACATCCGTGTCATAGGAAAATCATGTCTTTCTCTTGGCCTTGCGTGTTATTTTGGAAGCAGTTAAACCAGTTTAATGGCTAAGGGAGATGCAAAGTAACGCCAGGAGATGTGTTTACCTACTTACTCTGTGTGTTTTTTTTTTCAATGTGCTAGGCAAAAGAAAATGTTGGGAAATTAAACAGTTAGTTTTCCCTCGTGTGACTTCCTCATAGGCATAGAACAAATATAGAAAGTGGGAAAATGTTTAGTAATACACGCATAATACCATATAGTTAATTTCCGGCAAAAAAAAAAGGTACAAAATTTATAATGCGTATTTTCGTGGTACATGAATGATTTCACAAGAAGTGATTTTGTCAGGAATAATTCACCACCAAAAAAAACACGTTTCTTTAAATTTTATGTATATAAAAATATTCTAAGTATATATGTAATTAGAGAGTGCACGAAGCAAAACTAACCTTCTTTAATATGTCCACAAAATCTACAAATATCTCCCAAAGTTTAGCCAAAATAATCATGTCATTAGATAATTTTACCGGCAAAATCGGCACTCAATTTTTTGCGTAATTTTTGTTTGTAACAGGTTTTTTTACCTGAACCTAACATTTGCGGGTTTGGTGTATATGTCTGGTGTGCCTAACTATAAATTTGTTGAGTGAATTACACAATTACTATCAATAATTACACTTAAATTGTATCACAGATAACAATTAAATACCCGTTTTATTAATATACTAAGCTTCTGCCCACGTCTTTGCCCGCGTATACTACACCAAGCAGCTACTATTGTGGCGCCCTTGTGGCTTACGACTGGGGAGATCTGCCAATGTCGGGCCACTTCTCCCCACGAAAAGACGCAGTTGGACGAAGGAGGCGCTGCAAGTGACAGGCAGTCTGCAGCTCCTTGATTCACAAGCGGTGTTGCCACGTTTAACTAGACACGCACACGATAAACGTACCTACTCTTCGAAGCTTCCCCACCCCCTCCACAATTTTATCCCCCTGAGCCCACATTCCAGACCTTTCGCCTTGTCCTCTGCTCTGGAGTATATTAACTTGCACCTTGAAACTCATACTGTGATCATTTACTTTTTTATACGAATTCCATTTTAACTGTTAACATGCAATTGTAAACTATGCGCGGTTTTGAGCGTATCAGTGTCGAAACGTTGAAATACAAGTCACAAATACAAAAAAATATAGTAGGTAGTAACGTTCATCTATACTAAAGTGAGCTCTGGGATAATAAGCATTTTATATTACAACATTTGAGATTAAAAAATTAATTATATGTTTATTTTCAACAACCCAATTTCATCTTTAATATTAATTCCATAATGCTATCAGAAATATGATACAATGGGTGATAGTAATTACAGCGAAATTTATTTCATGTTTTATAGCAGGAAATTATGGATGGTTTTCCGCAGCACTTTATATTTACCGTCCGTATCACATTCTGCCATTGTGTATTTATTGTATCTAAACAGCTCTCTGTAAACGACATTGCTTGAACCGTAACTGCTGCACGTGGCATCAGTGTACTCGTCTGCCCGCCTGCAAGCTGCCTGTGTTGGATGGGGCTGGTGCTTTGCAAGTTGTTTTGTATCTTTCTTTCACTTGAGCCAAGTCTGTCCTTAGAACGGCGGAACTATAATTTCCTTTGCCGAATGACCTCTTTGTAGACGACATTAGTGGTTTTTGCCATCCGGTGCTTGCATTATCGTTTGCCAAGTGAGCTTACTCTGGAACAGGCAACGTAACTGCCCATGTCAGAAGCAGTCATCCTTGAAGTATATCCCTGCCACTTTTAGCGCCTGTCCCTTGACCTAACTCACAGTCACAGCAAAACGGGATTTGAAAGATAATTGCGGCTTCTGAAATTTGAAAGGGTACTCGGATGGAATGAGCGAGATACGCAGAGTGGGAACTGATGCCCTCCGAGTACGTACAGTGAAGATCGCGGCCTCGATTACATCTTCTGCCAAGTCTTCACTTCTAGTCTTATGCTATTTCAGCGTTTTGGCATTTTAAGGTGTTGCAGTAACGTGAATGAAGCTCCAAGCTCGAGGGGAAGCGTGTGTAGTAATAGGCCAGGAGGGTAGATGATGTTGATTAATTCTACGGGGTAATGAACTGCATCATCCATTTTTCCATCTATTTATACCCCATATAACAAATAAAACCAAACTGTAACCAAGAAAAGTTGCTCAATCCTCGTACCTTCTTCTATTTTAATATTTCCTTTTTTTTAATATTTTAAATTTATAGAATAATGTTTTGATAAACTGATATTTGTCTTCTAAGTATTTTTAGAATTAACACTACCGGAAAATATTCAAGTTACACTAATTATTAATTTCGTGAAAAAAGTTCTGATTGGTTGAAAAACCAAATATAAAACAAACGTCCTCGCCATTGTTATAACTTACAGTGATTTGTGATTTTGGCAGGTCCCAAAATGATTCACAAGTTTTTATTCTGATAGTTCTGTTTGCAATAATACCAATTAACTGTCGCAACACAAATATTGATTACTGTGCAGCTGGCATATATTCCAATTCAATCTTCATCCAAAATGACATACAAAATGTTTAACCGCACTATAAAAAGTAATTCATACACTATAGGCCTATAGAATATAATTAAAAAATTTGGCTGACTGAGATATTGATGACAAGTGATCCTGCTTATTTCTGGCAATTTTGTTTGCAACTGTAAGGGAAATGAAACTTTTTGTTTGTCTGTAAAAAGGAGGTTTTCTTTATATTCATAATGTTATCGTTTGATAATATTTTTTATAACATATACTTGTTTGTAAATTACAGTCATGAAAATGTTGCAGTGTTGTTAACATATAATGGAAAATACATTTTATCCTTTTCACCTTTTTAAGGGTTTCAATTTCTAAATATCTCGAAATATTTTTTAGCGGGTATGTATGTAGATAAGATGGTCAACCAATTTCAAGGATTCCTCTTTAATACCTTTTAACCCTTTTCACCTTATTAAGAGTTAAAATTACGGAAAATTCTGAAATTTCACCATTTATGGGATTGAATTTCAAAAATCTCTCGAATTAGTTTCTGGGCATTTTTATATGCAGTTTTGTAAAAGCAAAAACCATAACTATACATTCTCAGGTTAATGAGCTGTTGTGGAGTCCTTTGAAATAATTTTTACGCATTTTCACTCTCTTAAGGGTAAAATTTCTAAATTACCTTATTAGGGGTGCCTATAGTCTAAGGGGAAGGCCATTCTTATATTTTAATACTTTTGAGCCCAGTGGTTTGGGCTGCGCGTTGATCAAAATGTCAGTCAGTTGAAAATTATATTTTATAAATAGAGATTACTAGAACATATATGAGAATCTATAATTTTCATATTGTAACTCTGTAACGTAACTAACACAATTCACAGACTGCACGTAATTATGATTTAGTCAGTCCAATTAAAATGTGTGTTTTTATTCTAGCTAACATATTTAGATTTTTGTACATTAAGATCGACTCATTTTATAATCTACGAACATAATTCCTAAACTAAAAGCTACCAAACGTAACTGGGGCATGCGGAAACAATTTTAAGAAGCCACGAACGCTTTATAAATATTTTTAAAATCTGTGTGACATTGGTGCTACGTCTAGGAATAAGTTACATTTTGTATAACAATTATAACAGTTTTACGTCTTCGTACAAAGACAGATCTTAAGCCTCATTTTCTCTTCGATTTCATACTGTAGATTTGTTGGTTTTTATCATACTTGTGGTAAATATTATAATTATTGCAGAGTGTGGTAGTGTAGTTCATGGATTTTATATGTTGAATGTTGGATAAATATTTTTTATATGGGGTAAAGTATAATTGATTTTCAGTTATGGGCAAGTACAACAAGCTTTGGCGAAGTTTCGGTGTATGAAAGTGACGATGTCCATGACAATATTTCTCCCAATTTCTGTTTCCTCAGTTCTTGACAGCGTTTTTTCGGTTTCCTGGCAGGCAACAAATTGCACCCTTACAAGCATATGTCTGTTTTCTCAACACTGTTATAAATAGCTGTAGATTTACGGAAACCTTTACGAAGATGTAGAGTTTTTTTACGGAGAAGCACTCAGTAATGACGAATAACGGAAATGAGCTTCGTAAATATAAAATACGGAAGCTGTTCGTATTCTTATGGCTTCGACTTTGAGACACGAACAATGCCGATGATACCTTAAGCGTATAAAATACCAGCTTCAGAATACTACTTCGTGTAAAATAGTAGTACAGTAGGTGAGTGGCAAACCTCTCCTGGAGTGCCAATTCTTTGATTCTTTTTCAAATTCCGCTACAGGAAAAATCTTCTTTATACACATTGAAATACTCACACAACGAAAATAAAACTATTTATTCGTAACCTCGTTTCATAAACCGCAAATAAATTATATATCTAGGTTTTGTAACATATAATGGATATCCAGGAAACGGTACGAACTGATATCAACTACTATATATCAAACGGCTTTCCTGAAGTGGTTTTCTTTCCCCAAGTTCAAATCCCGCAACCAGACAAAATTTCTTAAACCTTTTATAGTAATTTTATACACAGTGAAACATCCACATAACAAAGTAAAAGTCTATTAGTTCATTAATTTTTATAAAGAGCAGATTTTAAAAAAACTTGCAAGTTTATGGACACGTTTCGTGAATTCAGGGAAATTTATGTGACATTTACGGAGAGAGCGTTATTGAAAATAACGACGAGTCCGTAATTTCAGGAAGATTTCTGAATAATTTGTAACCTGTACTTCACGTAATTTTACGGACACTTTTTCTACCAGTGAACATCCGTTCGCATAAGAGAGTTACGCTAAGGCAACGTTTTTGTACATAAATGTGCACATGATAATGACATCTTTTAAAGCGATATTTGTTCGGCAATAACACAGTACCAGCTATTTTCTCAGTGAATGTGGATGATATTACCCATAGTCTTTCGCAGATTTCGGATCTCGATTCAAGACAACAGTATTCATGGAATTGTTCTTTAATCTCAAGTGGGTTTTATTATAGTGAATTAAAACCATTTGAAATGTCGACTTTCAAGGGCACCTGCCTCACCACATAATTAGTATAATGTTTTCTAACTCCTTTTGCATAGGGAATCACCTCACACAGTTTGTATCTGTATTTCAGGATCATTCTGTGTAGTTAATTTTTACATTAAAGGCAATAAAATGAAACAGCTTTTGGCACCAAAGCTAACTAAAAATATTCTTGAACCTTCATCTTGTTCTCTAAAGATAGTATTACTTGGCTGCAAAAAAACTAAGTCATTGAGTAAGTGGAAGTGTAATGATTCATTAAATTTTATGCCAGGTGAAAGTGTTTACACAGTTCAATTTTTATGAACGACCAATTTTCTTTTTAAATGTTTTAATTTATTTATTTTCATTAAATTCTGCCTTTTTTTTACAGATCTGCGTTGAAATAAAATTCTAAACGCTGTAAATTTATAAACGAATGTGTTGATTTCTTTTGAAAAATGAGACTTTTGAGTTAACATCATAAAAATCCGGCATGTGTTAAAGGTTTGATTGATAATATCAATCCTCTTCAACTACTGTGGTATATTTTACACCGAATTACTTTTTCATTAAAGATCTGTTTTAATGTTGTTGTGATTCTTAAGGTAGGTACTAATGCCAATCCTGATGTAACAAAATTCAGAACAACATTAAAACGTCAGAAGACGGCAATTGTAAAGTTGATTTAACTCTATACTGCCAAAGAAATACACAGAAAAAATATAATCAATTTGTCAGTGGATAGAAAACCTACCACTCATGAAATAAATGTATCGGTATCCTTAGACACCAATCATGAAATTGATATCATAAACGAAAATCCAAAAACCTGTGCTGCAACGAACGTGGGCAATTTCCAGGTTCAAGCACGATAACCACAGAGGAAAATTTTCGCCCCAAATGCTGAGTTCGTGTTTTCGAGCCTCGCTTTCTGTTCAACGGCCGCAGTCCCAGTGTGTAGCCAGTTTTACCTCTAAGGTAGAAGCGATGTCCTCTACCTACACCAGTTTATTCGAAGCGATATTTCAAAGACACATGCTAATATTTACAGCTAGATGTATTGAAACGAAATAAATTTGTACCTTGTACTGTATAACTGAATTGCTCTCGTAAAGGGACATGTATGTATAATATGTTATTGTGATTTTTAATAAGTGCTTATAACTCTTCTCTTTCACATTTTTTTTATGTCAGTTTGCTTCAGTATGTAGAAGTTTTGACGTTATCGTTCCCTCATTTCACAATGGAATTTTTTTCGTCTAACATGACGTACAGCGTTGGTAAATGCGTATAACTAATTGCTCTTAGAATTATTCTTTTTTTTAAATCCGTTTGTCTCAGCACATAGCAGTGTCGTATCTCTTGCTTGGCTAATGGTTTTAATGTATGTTGTTTCGTATGTGATTACAGTTCTGGTATAATAAATTGTATGTATTCAAATAAGTACATGTATATATATATAATTTAAAAACAAGATAAATTATCACCTTGTTCTGTATAACTGAATTACTCTCTTAAAGAGAGGTGTATGTGTGACTCGGCTGGTCTGCCACCCTGGAGCCTGACGCATCTCTCTCGGCTATTGTTATGCGCCATCCTTCGACTTGCCGTGACCTGCATGGTGCTCGCGTCATCAGTCGACCGCCTGGGCTGCCTTACGATGTTAGTTGATCGCACAACTTCGGCCGGGTCGGACGTGTTCTGCTGCTAGTGTTGTGAGTGTTGGCTGTACTCTGAATTCTGATGGTTTCGTTTCACTCGTATCGTACAGAAGACATTTACTATTTTGTTGAACCAACCAGGACAGTCTGGTCTTATCTAGCATCATCTAAAGCAGTGTACAGCACCATACACTTGTGTAATATATTATTGCAATGGTTGGTAAGTGCTTATAATTATTTTCCTTTACATTTTATTTTTATATCTGTTTTCATCAGTGTTTAGCAGTGCTGTCCTTATCACACCTGTGCTTCTCGGCTTCGCAAAAGTTTTTTTAGACTAACGTGACATACAGCATTTGATGCTCATGCAATATACATAAGTAGTTGAATGCTTGTAATAATTTATTTTAGTATTAATTTTTATATCTGTTTTGCATCAGTGTGTAGCATTGACGTCTCTCTTGCGCGACTAATGGTTTAAATGTATGTTGTTTTGTGGCAAGCAAAGGAACACAGTCTTTATAAGTTGCATAATGTGTATCGCACTTGGCACATAGTAGTAATTTTTGCGGTTGACCCTTGTGATCATGCGTTCTTTTTCATTTCGTTGTACATTCAAGTTTTTACTAAACTCTTTGGCATGGTAGCAATACAGATATCACTATTATGGACTGTGGCTCCATCGAGTATTTTTTAAATATATTGTGGCTCGTTATGACATCATGCTCGTGATGTATTTGCATATATGCCAGTGCTTTATTGTTTGTTACATGACTGATTTTTATGTACAGGCTGGTTTCATATATTTTACACATGGTTTCCCTGACTCTTGCGCTAGGCTTATGGTGTTTATTTATATTAACACATACATTTTTTAGTGTAACCTGCATCTATGCATGTCTTGTTATCGGTACAATTGTGCACCGGTTTATTTTTCAATATATTACTGGTTGTTAAGGGTTACCCAGGCTAAAGATTACTCGGACCACTGGACCTTGTGTTGGACTGATGATGTAAGTGGTACACATCATAGTCGATTTCACAGTGCTGACCCCTCACTGCTGACCTCTCACTGCTGACCCCTCAGTGGCGACCCCTCAATGCTGTCTTCATATAATACCAATGCTTAACACTAATGTTTATCACCTGGTCAATTTTCTATGGTAGCAATTATTTAGATCATCATCCAACCAGTCGAATACGAAGCTATGTTGTAATTATCTCTGTAGTGGGGTGGAGGGAAATCCGTATGCGCCTATTTGCTTTAAGAGTGCATGCAGGCCGATGCGTATGTGCGTGCTATTTCTGGCCCTACACTCCTACATGCAACGGTAACTTTGCGACGCACCTGTATGCATGCCTTTATTTTCTTTATATGAGTGAGCGGCTGTTACATATTCCCGAACTTCAAAGATTTGGAAAAACTGACCAACTATGCTTGTAACAGGGCTTAAGGCCTACTTGCCCTCATCTCCTTGATTGCAGTAGGAAGTGATGACTGTGATATGAATTTGGTGGTCTTAGCTTCGGAGGGTTGGAAATGTTGGGCAACTATGCTTATAAGAGGTCTTAGGGTGTACTTGCACCTACCACCCTGTTTGTCATCGGAGGTGCTATGATATGAATTTGGTGACTATAGCCCTGGTGGGTGGTAAATGTTAGCCGACTATGCTTATACGAGGGATTAAGGCCTAATTGTCTATATGGTCCTATTCAGCATCAAGGGTGATGCCTATGTTATGAATTTGGTAACTATCTTGAATGGTTCACAAATTACAGCCAACTATGCTTATAAGTAGACTTAGGGCATACTCGACCCTGTAGTCCTTTTCGTTGTCGGGGGTGATGCCTATGTTATGAATTTGGTGACTGTATCTTAAATGGTTCGGAAATCACTTCAAACTATGTTTATAAGTAGGCTTATGGCATACTTGACTGTGCGGCCCTTTTTGCTATCTATATTATTAATTGGGTATCTGTATCTAAAACTGTTTGGAAATTACAGCCAACTATGCTTATAGATGGACTTAGGATGTACGTGGTGCTACTGTAGACTAGAAAGCGTGGGCAGGCTTCACTCTGTGTCGCACAGGTGGAATGACAGAGCATGAAACTCGTTCCTGCCAGGACACCAGGTGAAACGAGATCAGAAGGAATATGAGAAAGCCAAGATGGAATGACAGAGTATGAAACTTGTCCCCACCAGAATGCCAGGTGAAAGGAGCCCAGAAGGAATAAGAGAAAACCAAGGTGGAATGATAGAGCGCGATGAGAGAATTTGCATGATGGGGCAACGAACTCGAACATTCTTCAGGCAAGATGGATGGTGCTGGGATGGAGGTATGGCACAGAGAAAACCCCGCACACAGCATGCAAGAGCGTGAAGTGGGGACATCCGGTAGGAAGGAATTACAGAGAGCATGAGAAAATAAAGGAGATCGAGAGGACTATGAGAAAAACCCCACATGGAATGCAAGAATGTAAAGCCTGGGATCTTGGTGGTGACCTGGTAGGGATAGTATGGAGAAAACCCTCCACACGAAATGCAAGAGCGTGAAGTGGGGACATCCGATAGGAAGGAATAAGAGATCATGGCAAAATAAAGGAGATCGAGAGGACTCTGAGAAAAAACTCCTCGCGGAATACAAGAGCGTGAAGTAAGGACACCCAAGATGGCCACTGTTGGCCAGGGTTGACAGAGCATTAGGGGAAATCCAACATGGCCGACGTCGGCAAGTAATGACAGAGCAGGAAGTTGCCTCATGACATCGTCCAAGATGGCCTCTAGCTAGTCTCCTTGTCCCCGTCAAGATGCCAGTTGACACAGAACTGTCATTTTCCTACTACTATCTCCATCTGGAATTTTCTTCTCGCCTAAAATATGAAACCATTTGAAGTTTCATAAAGAATATATAATGATGAGTATATAAAGATGGCCACACTTTGTGCACAGCAAAAATTTTATGTGACGACATTGTGAACACCGGATTTTTATGAAAAACCAAAGATTGTTTCGTAGCTAAGTTGTGAATGTAATGTGAGGTGTAGAGAGAGAGAGACGAGAGTGGACAGAGTAACATTCACAAAAACACTACAAAATTAGATTACTATAGAGTCAGGAAAAGTACTAAGAACATATGTACTTTCTTTTGGAAGCATAACTCAGCAGAGATGTTTCAGGCAAAGTGTAAAATTTAATTAGTATTTTTGTTACCAATACTTGCAAATATGAACTAACATTTATTTCTGACATGATATGTCAACTTCGTTTTCAAACCTAATTAAATTAGTGGCCTCAGCGACACTAACCCCCTTCATTATCTTTAGACCTAGCAATTTGTAATTGAACTTTTAAAAGAAAATTATTGAATAGTGTCTTTTCTACAGACTGTCTCAGGGTATCGCAGATTAACAATGCCAGGGTGTACGTGATTAAAACTAGTAGTAGTCAGTTCAGGTTGAGTATTGTCTCTGCTTCATTAAAATAAATCGATAACTTTAATACGATGAAATATGGAAGGTCTTGAAGGTTTAGTTGATCTGATTGTAGGCAGGAGTATTCCCCTAAATGTTGCAGGACATCTTCTTGAAGTCTTCCTTTAATTAGGCTCTCGGACCTTTAGTGAAATTGCAGTCCAGCACTTAAATACACATCGCAGTAGTTCGACTTAATAAACCTGTAAAATTAACGTGGGCGGCGACCGAAACAGGCCTGCTTCTCAGGCCCCTTCCAGAATGAGCGGTCGGCAGTCTGCAATTCACAGTCGGCAACTGACAGTTGGCAAAGTACTGTTCGCAATGAGAAGTTGACAAAATATTGGCATAAGTTAAACTATTGTTATTTTGAAAAAAAAAAAAAAAAAAGAAAAAAACTGGTTCTAGAAAAATTAATATCTAAAATTGTATAGTTATTTTAACGTATTTTTACCTTATTTACTTACAAAAGTGTTCGAATTAAAAATGTGTTATAGGTAATTATTTACCCCGAGCTGTGTTTTTATCGTCTTTAAGGTTTTGAAATATAAATTTGGCTATCGTAAAAATAAATACCAATGAAATATCATATCGCAAACAAATCTGTTTCTTTTCGAAAAAGCCTTAATTGCAACAAATAATTTGGAGTATTTATTTTAAGCTTATATTTGTGCTGTTTGTTTATAAGCTTCTTCTTTCTCTCTGGAAGAAAATGTCGGGAATCGATGTTGCAAGTATGACGAGTTCTGATTGGCTAGAAGCAACTTGCAGTCGGGCAGTCGGCAGTCCAAGATCAAGTTCCCCGATCTGCGACTGCTTGATTGCGGGTAGCCGACTGCACGACTTCTTATTGTGGAAACCCATTCGGATACACATACATTAAAATCTAACTGCCAATTGCCGGCGGACGACTGCCGACAGCTCATTCGGGAAGGGGCCTCACTGTTTTGGAGCACGCGTCTTCGTCTACATCGAGAAGGCCTGTTTACAGGCGCGAACTCATGACATTACCTTACAATTAAATTAAAATTCCTTCAGCCTGAACCCTCGCAGGTCAGCGTCCTGGAGTCAGAAACCACGATGGACAAAATTGCATTCAAAAGGCTCAGTTAAAAAACGCCTGCGAAAATCAACGAACCACGAGAGTGCTAGAGGAAAAAATTACCCATCACGCCCCTTAGTTGCTATGGCAACGAATCAACAACTGCTCTGAAACTAGGGCCTTCTAAATACGTTACAAATACAACTAACTGGAAAGATCTATAAATATGTAGCAAAACAAAATTAATCAAAAAATTACGTGAGCAGTTAATTTACATACTTAATAACATAATAACTGTGCCAAGTAAAAAAATATACATGAAATAAAATTACGTCTTTAAATTACAAAAACAAGCAAATAATTAAAATTCAGCTTATGGTGGCACATATTTACGACGTTATACGCCTGAATCGCTTGAGGCAATTACTGGCACATTCACATGTTACAGTTCTACTTGCTGCCAGCATGCAGTTACAAGCAATTTCCCCCCTTATTTTATTTTATTTATTTATTTTGTTATACACTTTGTACTTGCAAGTTTTTGTTAAAAACTATAGTCTTTCGATAGATGCAGTTGCGGAATCATTCTTCTTTGATAACCTCACTTCAGTGAGACGTAACAGTTGGGTAAGAATAATTACAGTAAAATTTATAGCAGCAATATGTTCAAACTGCTTTAATAATTTCCCATGTGATATCAAACAAATTTTGTATTTTTAGCCTATTTTCCGAGGGAAAGGTAGGCTTATGCAATGACCCGAATATCTGCCTGGACTGTATGCTCCCACCACCCACCTCCCCTAATAACTTTGGAACCCGACAACCTATGTTAACCAAACTAGGTCCACACGTAGTATTTAGTGAAGACATCGAATTTTTATAGTTTTCAATCACGTCAAGTACTTATTTTCCAAATGGCGACAATTTTTTTTTTAAATTTAGGTTAATATCTTGGGAACCATGAAACCGATTTCAACCAAATTTGGCGTAGTGACAGTGCATAATATATACATTGAATTTATGAACTGATAATGTTATTGATCCACCAATTTGCATGATAGATAGCTTTAACGTTACATTTCGAGAACCATGAAATCGATTAAAACCAAATTTGATAAATTTACAGTGCATGATATAAACATTGAATTTGGAAAGTGTCAATGTAATTTATACACCATTTTGTAAAGTAATGCTTAGAAATTATTCCAAAAAAATGTCATGCCCCACGATTGGGCTGGCCACTTTAACGTACGGTATGTACTGAATAGTTGTTGAGTGTTGAATGTTGTAACACCTTAGAACACCTGGAATGAAACTGAAAAATGGCGTGTGTTGTGAGAGATATAGCTAATAACAGTGATACATTAAACATTGGGTAACTATGCATACTATGGCCTGGACTTGACAAAACACTTGCATGTAAAAAAAATGCTCTTAACAAGACGACACTAAAAAAAATACCCTCGCCATAAGTTTCAAACTACACCCAAAACTACCAAAACAAATAACACTACACATCTGGTACAGCAACATTTACTAATAACCAAAATTACGTAGAGCAGCTTTAAAATACCTATTTCATCAAGTTTATAATTATGACCAAATATTACAACTTCAAAATAAATGAACAATCTGAATATTTAAAAAAATTAATTCAAAGAGGCAGACTGAAACCGTAGTAAAAAATTTAACTCTATACTGTCTTCAAAAATAATTTCTCTCACACTTGAATCAAAATGAAATGTTAAAAAAAAATTTGTTAGCTCAGTTTCTTATCAGTAGAACATGATTACACTTGACACTGAGGGATGTGTAGACAAATGAGCGAGAAAATGTTTAATAGATTGTTAGAGATCGCTAAAGAATAAGTATAAAATGTTTTTAGTTAACAAAATCGGGTCAAAACTAGTAGGAATACTCTCTTGGCAACATAAAATAAACATCATAACTTTGTAGAGACATCAGGTCTGTAGCCGGAACACGTCGAACCAGCTCAGAGTTTTGAGGTAGGTACCAGCCCTGAGCACCTAGTCTTCTGTAGGTACCAGCCCTGGGTACCAAGTCTTCTGTAGGCCGAAATACATCATTGCAATTTGCCGAGTTTTATTTGAATATCCTCTATGGCCTTCTTATTTTGTTCCGCGAACACTGCTGCGGCTATTAAAACCATTTTGGCACCCCTGAGTAATCTAAGAAAATCTTTTTCTAGCCACATAAAAAACACTCATTATAACAATGGGAATTTAAATTAAACTGGATAATATAGTGATTAACTCGGAGTTGCGTTCAAAAACGCATCATTAAAAATATATGTACGGTAAGTGCTGCCAATTTCTTTAAATGATAAACACATAACAATTGTAATAAAAATACAACAATGAAAACTGCACAAAAAAAGTCAAAATAAATATAACTTTTTTAACACATTTAAAACTTGAAACAACAGATGCTCATTAACTTGTACCATAAACATAAAAAATTAGAATATTATTAGATTTAATTAATACATAACATGTAATGTTGAAAATTAAATTTCGTATGCCAACAGTAATGTCACATAGAGTAATAATAACTTGATACGAAAACTTTAGCAAAATAAATATCTTGGGAAATCCATAATAGTAAATACCACCATTAAATATTACCTTAAAGTGCAACATTGAAAAATAAATTTTTTCCATGTTACCTCATGAACATTTTAATTGATTTAAACCAAATTTAGTACGTTGATAGTGAACGATGTATGCATTGAATTTAGAAACATATAATGTTATTGTCCACCATTTCGGATGATAGTGCAAATTGGAAAAAAAAATAAAGGTTTTACTTTTTTTCTTGAAAACCATTAAATTTATCAAAACCAAATAGGATATTTTAACGTTGCTCTATGTTAGGATTATGTTATGAATCAGCAATTTCGGAAAATAGTGCCAACATGAAAAATAAAACTTTTACGCTATATCTCGGTAACTACACAACCAAATTCTGCTAATTTTGACATTAAATAATATTATTCCTGGCAATTTACATGTATGCGATCTACATGTATGATACTCTTATTTTCAAAATGGTGCTATTGCAAACATTTTAGGTAAATTTGCCATTTCTAGCATACCGTACCGTTTAACCGATTTCAACTAAAATTTATATTATAAAAGTATACTTTACAAGCATAAAATGTGCCGACGCATAACTTCTTTTGTCGACCATTTTGTAATATATTGCCAAATTAAGAATAAATTTTAATGTCTTTTCTCGGGAAACAATCAACCAATTCCTACCAAATTTGACACTTAGGTAATACTACTGTGCTGAATCACATAAACTGAATTTTTTTATTAGGTAAGACAATTATTTTTAAGATGGTGACCATATAAACATTTTATACCAGTATGCTACACCAATGAATCCATACAACAAATGTCAACTTTACGTTGTATGCTGACAGTATTTATTACGATCATCAAATGCGTCTTCCAAGAGCACCATTTTGTAAGATAGTCCAAATCTAATAAATCACAGGTCATGTCTCGGGAAACAATCAACCGATTCCTTCCAAATTTGACAAACAAGTAGTACTACAGAAGTCCATGTAAAATTACACGCTTTAAGTAGGCCAGACTCTTATTTTCAAAATGGCGGCAATATAAACATTTGTGTATATTATGCTATATCTACAAAACAATGAACCAGTTTCAACTAACTGTGTGTGCTGGCAATATCTATGCAGGAATGAAATTATCCAATTTTATGAACTTATTTTTCAGCCATTTTGGAAAATAGTATCTTATTAAAATATAGCTTTTGTGTCGTATCTCGGGAAAAAATTAACAGATAATGACCAAATTCAGCGACAAGTTATACTTTTGTACTCTATCTAAATGTATGTGACTTAAGGAGATAGTCACATGTTTTTAAAAAATAGCCATGTAAATATTTTAGGTTAGCGTGCCACATATCCCAAACAATTTCAACATACTTTAACATGTAGCAGTATCTATGAAAAACATAGAATGTGCGAATACATAACCATTTCGTCCTCCAGTAATGAACAAAGTACGACTTGCGTAAATGGAGCTTTTATGTTAAGTTATATGTCCTGGGGTAATCAACTTGTTCCTAATACACTTTGCACACAAATAGTGCTATAATATGCTATGCTTTAAGTGTTTGTGGCTTTATTTGCAGTTTAAATTTAGATAGGTTTCTACAAAAGTTTTGTTATAACAATGAAATTTTGTGTTTCTTTTAAAATAGCGTATTCTACGTAAATATTTTCTAATTTGCAATGATATAAAAGGAATTTTGTACTACCCTGAAGTCGGTATAGAAGCTAGGCCAGGATCCACCTCTCAAATAAATATGTTGAATTTTTGTATTTTTTCTTAATTTCAGAAATATTTTAATCTCGTGTTAGTAACTAACATTTATCACATTACTTTTGTCTAATTTTATGATGATTGCATACAAGAATATATGCAAGAGACTTGTTCATATCATGTCAGTTAATAACAAAGAGGAATTTATACCACACTCAAGGAGCATTAACAAAATTTTTACTGATGTGTACCATATAATTTAATGAATATACTTCAGGGTTTGAACTTTCTTGATAGCCCTGCTTTTAGTGAAAACTCTTGGATGTATCACAACAGCAAATGTTCATCGGATGTTAGGGTTCTGAGAAAATAGTTTCGTGGTTTTTAAATGCTGCGCCATCATAAATATTTATAGCGATCGAAGAGGCAGTCGAGTCCTGTTGGAACATTAGCAATCCTGAAAAGGCTCTCAAACGTTCATTATTTTTAGCCTATATTCCAAAGTAAAGAAGGGCTTATCCGATAACTTTCCT
>NQII01002460.1:0-37103 GCA_002778355.1 Clitarchus hookeri | reverse complement strand
CTCACCTGTGGTGGACTCCTCCGGAAGCCATCCTGACGCAGTCAACAGTACGTCACGAGGTCCCGGGTTGTCATTGTAGCGTCAGGGTGAGGGGGTGGTGGCCCCGTCGAGGTAGGCGCCTCGACGCCAGGCGTCGTGACGCGGGTAGGCCATGGTCGTGTCTCATCTTGCTCATGCTGGTGGTAAGTCTGGGATGGCGTTGGCGCTGGGACGCATAATAATCTCATCCCTCGTGTCAAGTGGTGTGGCATACACCATCGATTTTCTGTGGCCCCACAGCCAGAAGTCAGGTGGTGTGATGTCAGGTGAGCATGGTGGCCATGCTATGGGACCTCACCTACCTATCCACAGGTTCAGGAAGTGCACATCGAGGTGCCGGCGAAACGCAAAGGAGAAATGAGGCGGGGTCCCGTCCCATCCCATTGAAATCACATCGCCTCACAAGCATCTAAAATTCCAAAGGAATACCGTCCAGGTATTCCTAACAAGTCTTGCAGTAGCTAGATATACCTAACACCACTTAGACTGAGACAGTGTGGTATTGAGCAGTTTTATCAGGCACGCTAAACTGCGCACAGGCTTGTTCATAATCCAAGTACACAGAATTGCATAAGCGCCATTGCACATTGTCACTACCGTTAGCGGGTTACCTATGGACGTAAGACAATTTGTTCCTTGATGAAAAATACTCCAATTGTACTCATCTACCCCACCATGGTGTTTATCGTCATACATTCCTGTGCAGCTGGTATAGTGTTAGTGTTGTTTATGAGTAAATATTTTTCAACAATAATAAACTTTAAAAAATGGTTTTCAAGGCAAACCTTAATAAATCAGGATTGAAACTTTAAAACTCAAAAAATGTAATAGGGATAAAAATAAATTAATTTTTTTTACTGTTTTTATAAATTTTTGTTAAAATATTAGTGCTTCTATTTTTTTTAAACTAATTTTAAGACGGTTTTTAATGTCTTGAGCATGGACCAGAACCCTTGGATTATTATACTTCTTGTCTTTATTACAGCTTCTACTTTTCTTCTTTACAAAGGGGTTTTATACTTACACCACAATATATATTTACATATCAGTATAAAGTATTAATATGTCTCACATTGCAAAATAATGGTAAAAATGGACTGTAAGGAAACGAAAATTAAGTTCACATTCTAGCCAAGAATGGGGATTTTAGAGAAGACAATCTCTGAAGCGTGGGTGTACAGCTCAAACACCAGAATCTGAAACAGACAAATATCTCATTGTATAGCACTAAACTAACATAAATGTTTCAATTGTTTTTAACCTTCCTATTCCTAACGTTCTTTGAGAGCACACAGAACAATATTCCAAAAAAACCAAGCATTTCCTACAAATCCTATAAAATTATTATTTTACTTTATATCAGGTCCCAGTTACCTTTCAGCTGTCACTTGGTATTTTTTGGGAATTCATTGATACTGTATAAAGTTGTCCAATACACAAACACATTCAGAGAAAGTGCTAAAACAAGACAATAAATCAAATACCCCGCACAATCCATACCATTCTCAAATTTCTTGACCAATTCTGTTAACACTACTTTTCACATACTGCTTCTTGTTTAACTGAATGTATGTATTTACACTCCCTGAGATAATTAGTATATTTAAGTCTTACTGGTAGATAAGTGACAGTTGTCTAAGTCCTATTGAACATTGGATTTATACAGTATTTTCAGTTGTGAATCACAAACACAATTAAAATTGTCACCTGAAGTAGGCCATGTTCTATCGTGAAATATTACGAAATGCTTCACTGCATTATTTTTCCTATTTCTTCAGGACACCTGGAGCAAGTATCTTGTGAGATTGTCTTAGCCCATCGTGAATACATTTATGTTTGTAGGCAACTTCCTCCATCTGCGGTGCAACTTAGCGCCTGATGGGTATAGACTGCAGAACAATTTAATCAATGCGACATCAATACACAAACATTGAGTAGATGTGTACGAGTAAGAGAGAGCGCAGAACGGTAAGACAAGAGTCGGATGCCAGTGGCAAAATATTTATCTGTCTATAGGCAGTGGTCGTCTGTCTTGAACTTATGTTCTATCGCACAAGAATTTAGGTGTGGGTGTCGAGAGCACATCAGTAATAATTCCAGGGCGATTGGCTTAGTAAACTTTGGCAATTTCTAATCAAGTCATTGATTCCTCAGCCTAGTAAAGAACAATTTCTATAAGGCCAAGGCTATGAAGTTAGACACGAAAGTTAGGCAAAAATAACAATAAATATTAGTCCTACACGCTAATTCCACTTACACCGCAACAGTTGGAATACCTCAGACATTACTATGGCAAGCGAATATTTTCAGTGGATTTTACCAGTAAGCCAATCTATTGTGACCAACTGGTCATTCCTGAGTGGCTTATCGAGAGGATTACACAATAACATGGATAATTATGTGAGTATATTGCAGAACAGGCATCTCCTTGGTCAACATTGCAGCTCACTAAGACATCGCGCATCCCTGTCCAAGAATTGACTGGGGGAAAATGCATCCACGCGAACAGCATTTTACAGTTAAGGTAGTCACAACAGAAAGCCCCCAAACTAAACACTGATGAATTGTGTAACCACTCTCAGAGCATTCCATAATTTTGGACATTTAGGAACCACCTAAGCACCGTGCAAAATGTTCTTTGGGTGCAACCTAGTCTCCTACATTGATATAAATAAGGAACAAAAGTTGTTGGTCAAAGTCAGGTACTGGAAATCAGATACAGAGTGGCCCAAGTTTCCAAAATAGCAGGCTGAAGTCCATTTACCTAGAATATTCCATACTCACAGCCCATGGAAGGGGTTTTGCAAATACCGGCTGTAAGATATTGTTGTACGAGCAATAGCAGGGGACAACACACCGAGCAGCTCACAACCTGTTAGTCAACCCTACCAGGCAAGAAGAACCACCACATAATCTGACACCTGCATTCACTGATTTAGTTAATCTCTTCAGGAACGTCACTCCACAGCTTTTCAGGTAACCCAATGTCACCCGACCTTCAAACTAACAAAAGTATGTCCTACTGTACATGGAGAAGTCACTTGGTTGGCGTGGCATTGGAAGCTTATTGTCAGACAAAGGGTTCAAACTTTATACCATCCAAGTTGCAGGGTTAAGGTGAAAACTTGGATAACTTTGCCTCTACTCTTAATTCATAGCAAATGAACAAATTTTGCAACCTGTGACTCCCCAGTAAGTTATCCATTGACAATATTGCCTTAGATATCAGCTTATCTAAGCCACTTTCCATCAAGGAGACCTAACTGTAGAACCTATAGCCATTACCATCAAGCGATAGAAAACGCGAATCACCAAAGGGCAAGGCTTTACAAACTTTTACCAAATGCGCTGAGAGGTTACATAAAAAAAAGTGGAGGAGACCACAATTGAAACCGACAAGTTAGTCTTGCAAGAAACTTTACCTCATTGTTGCCCTTCTTCAGAAGAGGTGCAGGGACATAGAGTGTCCTAGCAGGGCCAGCAGCTGGGAAGTAGCGACCAATGTTGAAGCCATTGACGAAGACATTCCCCTTACCCCACGCTGACATGTCGATGAAGGTGTCGTGTGGCTCTGTTATGGATAGTACTGCTCGGAATAATGTGGGCTCTGTCATTTGACTTACTGCATGCCAGTTGCTTAGCCTTAAACATAAGAAACAGTAAAGAATTATTACTATATTTATCATACTGATATTATTTCTAAAGTATGCCTGTATTTTATAGTAGTACATAAGAGGCAAGATGGGTACATGTACATATAATTATGTACATATAAATATTATTATTTACCTCTTTCTCCTCTAGGGAGCACTTTTTATTTATTGTATCAATTATCCTTTTGAAGAGTTTTACGCAATTCAGTGTAGGCCTACGGATAATATGATAATATATGAAATCAGCAAAACTGCTGCATGTAGCTGGTAACATTATTACAAAATTGGCTACCCAGTGTTAGTTGAGTTGCAACAACAATATGCTAAATTTATTTTGCTATTGTATATCCATGAGCTGAGAATCCAAAAAACTTCCTCGCTTCATTACAGAAACTAAAGAATATTCCAACACTTAGTGACAACCAAAAACATGAAATAAATATAAGGTAGGCCACTGTATCATTGTATTCTTTGTTTTGGTAGTAGGTTAGTGATATAAATGGTCACAGCGAACATTGCACATATGCCCAAATTAACACACCTCACAGCCAACAGCTACAAAACAGTCGAATAAACTTCGTGCAAAGAACAGCTGACAGTTATCTGGTGTGAGGTAATGACGAAGCCAGAGTGGCTAGTTGGGTGCGAGATAGGGGAGTTGTCAGGAATGTCAAGTTGATTTCTGAAAATGTAGCCATTTGTACAACTTCTCTGATCTCTGATTCATTTAGGTTCTTTTCCTATGCAGCGCTTCTAGTAATCTACATAAATTGCAGTTAATTCAGTGCTTATTATCACTCTGACGGTTGTACTTATTTCAGTTAACAGAAGGATGTCATATAAGACCTTACTACTAAGTATGGCATACACACAGAACCCACGTCCCACAGTGCTATGCAGGTTAGCAAATTATGTAAAATATTTTCCTCGCAAAATGTCCACAGTCAGGAGGAAAGTCAATACAGATAGAACAGGAAACCTTGAGTGCTTTCAGGGTATGTTTAAAACAGTGCACTGTAAACAAGTAGAAACAATCAGAAGTA
This sequence comes from Clitarchus hookeri, assembly GCA_002778355.1. NCBI lineage: Eukaryota > Metazoa > Arthropoda > Insecta > Phasmatodea > Phasmatidae > Clitarchus > Clitarchus hookeri. The sequence goes on along the minus strand of NQII01002460.1, from coordinate 32,368 downwards.
CGGCAGGAAAAATTATACTATATAATCACCCATACTTAATGATTGTTTAATTCCATGCTCTAAATATTTATGGAATATAAAGTGATATTTTTATGAACATACAAACATTTAGGAGCTTTTGGTAACATACCTGCGAAGCCAGTTTCCTTTGAACTGGAGGGCGTATATCTGCCAGTTCTGGATCGTGGCATTGTTCAGAAGAACGGAACCACTTACAATACCCTTTGTGCTAACTCTTCGTCCCCAGTTCTCGACCAGGATGTCCAGTATCTGCTCCTTCCCGACTCTTGCATTGTCCAGAGCNCACTTGCACTGTCCAGAGCCAGCTGTGCATTACTGCAACAAACATGTGTGTGTATGAGCAGTGAACTAATGTGTTCCCATGTATGACATACATATTTGAGATGGGTATAAACCATCTGTTTTGATTACATATTTTTTTCATTGTAAGGCATGAAATAAAGGTAAAATGCAGACTAGCCAATAGCAGTAACAGTGTGTTGAGTGTACGTAATTTCTTAGAAAGTGTTACACAGGTGCATATCACTTACATTTTTATATTTAATATTGTGTAATTTAGGACACTTTGGCAAGTGAACGTCATTCCGTTNAGAAAGTGTTACACAGGTGCATATCACTTACATTTTTATATTTAATATTGTGTAATTTAGGACACTTTGGCAAGTGAACGTCATTCCGTTTTCTAAATGTCAAAACAAGTGAATGAGAGTGTTGAAATAAATGTCTTTAAAAGAAAAAATATCTGAAATATGCCAATTTCTAAAAAAAAAGTAAACCGTTCCCAAAGATTATTTAAAGTGTGTAATGATGTAAACTGCGTCTAATAAATTTATAGGTGTGTTGGGGATAGTTTTCAAAATCAATCCCTTTATTTTTTAATTTGGATGAGGGAAGGAGTTATTGTTTCGTAAGAAGAAATCAAAATTCTTCAAACAACATATTGGCANTTTTTTTAATTTGGATGAGGGAAGGAGTTATTGTTTCGTAAGAAGAAATCAAAATTCTTCAAACAACATATTGGCAGATCAACACATTCTTTTTATTCTGTTAGTGCCATAAGCAAAGTAATACACTGCAATGGTTTCAGGTCACTGAACACTTTCAAACCTCAACTCGTGAAGAAATCTATACTCACTGCCACCACAGAATTAGTATAAGTTTCTTCTGGGCTAGAAGATGCAGTTGTTGATTCAAGGAAGGGTGGAGAAATATTTCTACTTTAATTCTATGCTGGATGGGACAGTGATTTTCGTACAGGTCTCAGGTATCGCAATTTTGCAAAATCAATATAAAAAATTTGATTTTATTGTCTTCTTTTTCTTATAAGCTGCTCTGCAATATCACTTTTTTTTTACAAAGTTTAAAAATTATAGAGAAACTAATTGAATTGTAGTGAACGCGCTGAGGATGGGGTCATCCCGAATGGACTAGCTTCTATGCAGAAAGGTATAGTACCTACACCAAATGAACTACGCACAATATCACGTCAATATTTTAAAAGGTGCACAAAGAGCGCGTTCATCTGTAAGAAAGCTGGACTCAAATTCCCAGTGATCTGTGAATATTTTAGTGGAGTATCGTACATTTGTCTTTCTACTTACTTAACAACAAAATACCATAAAATTTTGAAAGTNGTGAATATTTTAGTGGAGTATCGTACATTTGTCTTTCTACTTACTTAACAACAAAATACCATAAAATTTTGAAAGTGTTTTGAAACAGTTTAGTTATTTCTTTTATACAAATTGTTCACTCATTAATATGCATAATGTTCATTTCCAATTACAATTTGTAATCATTCTGCATTCACAGCTTTTAAACAAAATAAGAACATGAACTTCACTTTCAAAACCTTTCCTTCATTTGCGGTATTATGAAAAGATGTGAAACAAAGCTGTTAAATTAATTTTTCCTGTGGTTCACAAACGATAATTTATAGAATAAACAAAATTAGCTACAAACATTTTAGGCAAAATTTTTTTAGTAAATTATTTTTGTAACAAAATGTTTTGCCCTGAAGTGCATATTAGGTGTGACGATTAAAAATACTNTGAAGTGCATGTTAGGTGTGACGGTTAAAAATACTAATGTCAGTAACCACTTTTTATGATGGTGGTTTAATCCATGGGTTTATATGGGGTACAAAATATGCTGTAAAAATTACTTTTAAAAAGAGAATAAAAATTATTTAGTTTTTACCTTTTTTTTTTTATCTTTTTGGCCCTCTTGTTAAATTAACAACGCGAGTAATGAAGATCAGAGTTATTTGTTTCTTTTGAAAAAACGTATGCTTGAAATTGAAATTATGATCAGTCTTTTTTTCTATTTTTACACTTGTTTCCCATACGTATATGGATAATGTTCAGCTTGTTGGGCAATGTAATCTTAAAATAAGCTACACCTCTCACTAATATAACCCATTCTTTACTCCCAACTAATATAAATTTTTTATATATTTTATTCTAACTAAGTAATTCAAGAAAACTTCAGTATTACAATATGTGTTTTGAATCTTAGGTGGACAGAAAATTTAAGCCAGTGCTTATCAGGAATTGTGGTATTACAGATCTCATGCGAACACATCCTACCCAGCCAAACTCGATGATCAATTTCGACATGCCTAAGAAAAGGAAACTTTTAAGTATAAATTTTAATGTGCAATAGAGTAGTCAGGTTTCAAAAATGCCCAGATAATTGTAAAAGTGTGTGCCAACAAAATGAAAAGTAATTTATATGTGAGGTAGACCATTTCAAGATTTAAGTATAGTGAAGGTGACAGCTGGACTTACTTTAAATCCATAATAATGATTTTGCAGAAGGATGTAGATAAGACAGAAATTCGTGGCAGTAAGTTTCTTGTGTCAAGCTATCAGTAATCAAGTGCAAAATGCTCACCCCACGTTTTCTGGAACCTTGCGTAAGTAAGTGCTTTAATAATATATAAATATATTTCTTTATTATTTGAATGCTTTTGAATTATTGTTTAACTTAATTGATTTTTGAATCCTTAAAAAGTAGATTATTTTAGCTGTTATTACACAAAAAAATTAAAATTTATATACTTTTCTGTAGGAAATAAATTGCATTATATTTATTTGTTAATTATTATGATTTATTTTTTCATTACACAAATGTTTTAAGTATTTTTATTACAGTTTCTTACAGTTTATATTTTGTCAATGGTTTATGATGTATGTGATTTTGCGCGCTCCGAAAAGAAAAGTGAAGGTGGGGTGAGATTTTCAAATGTGTGGTGGTTCCTTGTGTCATGGTATCTAGGAGTGGTGAGTGCCACCACCTTACGAAGATCAATAAAATGTAAATTATAAGGATTGCAGATTTTGGGGAACTTGTGGTGTCGGAATCAACAACGGATATAGAACTAACATACATTGATACAGTAAACACAATTTTCAGCTCAAAGAAACAAAATTGTGTATGGAAAATTTTAAATTACTTAAGGCTCCTGCCTACCAAGCGCTTTTTTCCGCGCTTGAGGCCAAGAATCGCGGAAGCGATAAGAGCAACACTGCCATGCGCTTCATGTGCGTCATCGCCAGTAAGCGCAAGGCTCTCAACTGGCGTGCAGTTTTCTCGTCGCACTGCATGTACCTATTGGTCTTTCAGCTGTGACCCTAGTATTTTATTAGTGGAAAGTCTGTAAGCAGGTTCAATGCGTAGCCCTTGATTAGTTTTGTGTGTATCTGAGGCGTATATTTTGAGATACAGCACTTTTAAAAGGCCGTTTTTAGCCATTTTAGAGTACCCTGAAATGGTGTTTCTAATGTGCTTGACATCTTGGAAGCACTCAATAGCTCTACTTTAATGTGTGTGTTCTTTCCGTTGATCGTCACATTGGACGCACATTTAACAGTTTCGTAGAAAAAAGGAGTATTTCAAACACATTGCAACGTATTTCAAGCACCAGGTATACAAGAGCCTTAAGTGAAATCAAAAGTAACAAATAAATAGGCAAAAGTACGTGGTATAATTTGGAACAATGTCACAGTAGCTTTACACATGTGGAAACAGTGTTATCAGACTGTGCGTTTTANTTACGTGGTATAATTTGGAACAATGTCACAGTAGCTTTACACATGTGGAAACAGTGTTATCAGACTGTGCGTTTTATTGTGTATGCAATATATAAAACTGCAACATTGGCTTGAAATACAAAGGAAACTTTGTTCATGGGAAAAGTAGCAGACGTGATAAACAACAATGGACCATCAAAATATGACTTGTACAAAGTAAGGTTGAGTTGAGTTGAACTGAGTTGAGGGATTTTGGCGGCTCTTAACAACGAGGTCTTGAGAGTCGATGTTCATAGTGAGCTTAACAAGGTAGAAGAACACGTAATCCTTCAATAAACAACCCACTTAGAAGAAAACAGCTATAACATAAAGATTCCTTTGAATCTGCTAGTGCCTAATATGCTCCAAAGAAACGTTGAGAATGTCAACAAAGCGTAATTTCTGCTTGAGGGAAAGGAATTTATAATGACAATGCACTGGTAAGGGAAAAAAGGACCAAGTTTAATCGAGTAAAAAGTTGAAACCTGGAAACAGAAGTATACCATACATGGCGAAAAGAGCAGCAAAACTAAAAATTATGGCCCGACCACCCATTGAGACTTGGAAAGCGAAGGAAAGGCTGTAACATATGTGCTGCACAAAGAGGTTAGAATGACCNTCCGACCACCCATTGAGACTTGGAAAGCGAAGGAAAGGCTGTAACATATGTGCTGCACAAAGAGGTTAGAATGACCAGTAGAGATCAAACAACCAATTTATGTAAAAGAGTTGTCTGATGGAAAGTAGCATATCATAGGAATAAACCTCACAATAATCAGTGTTTCAAACATGCAGAACTCTTTGCCGATATGGCTCAACCATATGAGAAGCTACAATGGTGTTACTTGTACAGTAGAATAGACTAGGAGTAAGGGATCGCTGGAAATGATAATAAAAACTAATATAAATTTTTTAAAAAACTTAGAATCTTGTTTACAGATGACACAGGACCAAGTTTGTTAGGCACTAACTCATTAAATACTTTAGGAATCACAGCGGATGAAATATTCAGAATTACGGAAAGGAATTAACTGAAGTTGTATAGCAACATCCAAATGTGTTTGACGGTGCAGAGATTGTCTATAACATGGGTTCTCTAGTTGCAGTGACGTTGAAACCAAAAGATTAACTTACGTTTTGAAAGAGTTTATTTGCACTGTTTCCATAAAAGGACATAGCAAGTGCAGAAATTGACAAGATTAGTTGAGTAAGTGGTAGGTGCATGTGAGTTATTCAGGATGGGCAAATCTTATTGTGTGTATTTGGGAAGGAAATAGTTTCATACCTATCGGTGTGGATTGTAAATATACAGTCAATAAGTTTACAAGACATGCATGTGTCTCCTCACAACCATAGACAGGAGAAAATATTTCCTCCAAGTTACATCTAGAAGACCCATACTTAAAGGTGTTGGTGGTTAAGGTAATACTAAAATGTATATTCAGTGATATGAAATTATAGATGTGGTAGCATTTTGAGGTCAGTAGCTGCCGAGCAATATTTTTAGAAACTTACGGAAATATTGTTAACAAGTATACCGCTGTTTGTGATACAGTTAAATTATTTGATATTTCAAAGAACAGGGCGAAAGAAGCTTTTGAAACGAGGAAATAGTTCAAGTTGAGTTAAAAGTTAACAACGCCTAAAGGGCAGTTTGGAAATCATTTGGTGGTATTTTTAGAATATAGAATTTATATTCTTAGCATATTACACCTTACAGATGAGAAAGTGAAATCCATGCAAGAAATGTCAGTATTAACACGTAGTAGGGAACCAGGATCATTTATGAGCATGTTAAATTTATGACACCAGGTAAAGATAATCCTCTCATCCTTATCTAAGATGTATCAAATAACAAAATACATGNGTGAATATTTTAGTGGAGTATCGTACATTTGTCTTTCTACTTACTTAACAACAAAATACCATAAAATTTTGAAAGTATTTTGAAACAGTTTAGTTATTTCTTTTATACAAATTTTTCTCTCATTAATATGCATAATGTTCATTTCCAATTACAATTTGTAATCATTCTGCATTCACAGCTTTTAAACAAAATANATTAATATGCATAATGTTCATTTCCAATTACAATTTGTAATCATTCTGCATTCACAGCTTTTAAACAAAATAAGAAAATGAACTTCACTTTCAAAACCTTTCCTTCACTTGCGGTGTTATGAAAAGATGTGAAACAAAGCTGTTAAATTAATTTTTCCTGTGGTTCACAAATGATAATTTATAGAATAAATAAAATTAGCTACAAACATTTTAGGCAAAATTTTTTTAGTAAATTATTTTTGTAACAAAATGTTTTGCCCTGAAGTGCATGTTAGGTGTGACGGTTAAAAATACTAATGTCAGTAACCACTTTTTATGATGGTGGTTTAATCCATGGGTTTATATGGGGTACAAAATATGCTGTAAAAATAACTTTTAAAAAGAGAATAAAAATTATTTTAGTTTTTACCTTTTTTTATCTTTTTGGCCCTCTTGTTAAATGAACAACGCGTGTAATGAAGATCAGAGTTATTTGTTTCTTTTGAAAAAACGTATGCTTGAAATTGAAATTATGATCAGTCTTTTTTTCTATTTTTACACTTGTTTCCCATACGTATATGGATAATGTTCAGCTTGTTGGGCAATGTAATCTTAAAATAAGCGACACCTCTCACTAATATAACCCATTCTTTACTCCCAACTAATATAAATTTTTAATATATTTTATTTTAACTAAGTAATTCAAGAAAACTTCAGTATTACAATATGTGTTTTGAATCTTAGGTGGACACAAAATTTAAGCCAGTGCTTATCAGGAATTGTGGTATTACAGATCTCATGCGAACACATCCTACCCAGCCAAACTCGATGATCAATTTCGACATGCCTAAGAAAAGGAAACTTTTAAGTATAAATTTTAATGTGCAATAGAGTAGTCAGGTTTCAAAAATGCCCAGATAATTGTAAAAGTGTGTGCCAACAAAATGAAAAGTAATTTATATGTGAGGTAGAACATTTCAAGATTTAAGTATAGTGAAGGTGACAGCTGGACTTACTTTAAATCCATAATAATGATTTTGCAGAAGGATGTAGATAAGACAGAAATTCGTGGCAGTAAGTTTCTTGTGTCAAGCTATCAGTAATCAAGTGCAAAATGCTCACCCCACGTTTTCTGGAACCTTGCGTAAGTAAGTGCTTTAATAATATATAAATATATTTCTTTATTATTTGAATGCTTTTGAATTATTGTTTAACTTAATTGATTTTTGAATCCTTAAAAAGTAGATTATTTTAGCTGTTATTACACAAAAAAATTAAAATTTATATACTTTTCTGTAGGAAATAAATTGCATTATATTTATTTGTTGATTATTAGGATTTATTTTTTCATTACGCAAATGTTTTAAGTATTTTTATTACAGTTTCTTACAGTTTATATTTTGTCAATGGTTTATGATGTGTCTGATTTTGCGCGCTCCGAAAAGAAAAGTGAAGGTGGGGTGAGATTTTCAAATGTGTGGTGGTTCCTTGTGTCATGGTATCTAGGAGTGGTGAGTACCACCACCTTACGAAGATAAATAAAATGTAAATTATAAGGATTGCAGATTTCGGGGAACTTGTGGTGTCGGAATCAACAACGGATATAGAACTAACATACATTGATACAGTAAACATAATTTTCAGCTCAAAGAAACAAAATTGTGTATGGAAAATTTTAAATTACTTAAGGCTCCTGCCTACCAAGCGCTTTTTTCCGCGCTTGAGGCCAAGAATCGCGGAAGCGATAAGAGCAACACTGCCATGCGCTTCAAGTGCGCCATCGCCAGTAAGCGCAAGGCTCTCAACTGGCGTGCAGTTTTCTCGTCGCACTGCATGTACCTATTGGTCTTTCAGCTGTGACCCTAGTATTTTATTAGTGGAAAGTCTGTAAGCAGGTTCAATGCGTAGCCCTTGATTAGTTTTGTGTGTATCTGAGGCGTATATTTTGAGATACAGCACTTTTAAAAGGCCGTTTTTAGCCATTTTAGAGTACCCTGAAATGGTGTTTCTAATGTGCGTGACATCTTGGAAGCACTCAATAGCTCTACTTTAATGTGTGTGTTCTTTCCGTTGATCGTCACATTGGACGCACATTTAACAGTTTCTTAGAAAAAAGGAGTATTTCAAACACACTGCAACGTATTTCAAGCACCAGGTATACAAGATCCTTAAGTGAAATCAAAAGTAACAAATAAATAGGCAAAATTACGTGGTATAATTTGGAACAATGTCACAGTAGCTTTACACATGTGGAAACAGTGTTATCAGACTGTGCGTTTTATTGTGTATGCAATATATAAAACTGCAACATTGGCTTGAAATACAAAGGAAACTTTGTTCATGGGAAAAGTAGCAGACGTGATAAACAACAATGGACCATCAAAATATGACTTGTACAAAGTAAGGTTGAGTTGAGTTGAACTGAGTTGAGGGATTTTGGCGGCTCTTAACAACGAGGTCTTGAGAGTCGATGTTCATAGTGAGCTTAACAAGGTAGAAGAACACGTAATCCTTCAATAAACAACCCACTTAGAAGAAAACAGCTATAACATAAAGATTCCTTTGAATCTGCTAGTGCCTAATATGCTCCAAAGAAACGTTGAGAATGTCAACAAAGCGTAATTTCTGCTTGAGGGAAAGGAATTTATAATGACAATGCACTGGTAAGGGAAAAAAGGACCAAGTTTAATCGAGTAAAAAGTTGAAACCTGGAAACAGAAGTATACCATACATGGCGAAAAGAGCAGCAAAACTAAAAATTATGGCCCGACCACCCATTGAGACTTGGAAAGCGAAGGAAAGGCTGTAACATATGTGCTGCACAAAGAGGTTAGAATGACCTGTAGAGATCAAACAACCAATTTATGTGAAAGAGTTGTCTGATGGAAAGTAGCATATCATAGGAATAAACCTCACAATAATCAGTGTTTCAAACATGCAGAACTCCTTGCCGATATGGCTCAACCATATGAGAAGCTACAATGGTGTTACTTGTGCAGCAGAATAGACTAGGAGTAAGGGATCGCTGGAAACAATGGTAAAAAATAATATAAATTTTTTAAAAAACTTAGAATCTTGTTTACAGATGGCACAGGACCAAGTTTGTTAGGCACTAACTAATTAAATACTTTAGGAATCACAGCGGATGAAATATTCAGAATTACGGAAAGGAATTAACTGAAGTTGTATAGCAACATCCAAATGTGTTTGACGGTGCAGAGATTGTCTATAACATGGGTGCTCTAGTTGCAGTGACGTTGAAACCCAAAGATTGATTTACGTTTTGAGAGAGTTTATTTGCACTGTTTCCATAAAAGGACATAGCAAGTGCAGAAATTGACAAGATTAGTTGAGTAAGTGGTAGGTGCATGTGAGTTATTCAGGATGGGCAAATCTTATTGTGTGTATTTGGGAAGGAAATAGTTTCATACCTATCGGTGTGGATTGTAAATATACAGTCAATAAGTTTACAAGACATGCATGTGTCTCCTCACAACCATAGACAGGAGAAAATATTTCCTCCAAGTTACATCTAGAAGACCCATACTTAAAGGTGTTGGTGGTTAAGGTAATACTAAAATTTATATTCAGTGATATGAAATTATAGATGTGGTAGCATTTTGAGGTCAGTAGCTGCCGAGCAATATTTTTAGAAACTTATGGAAATATTGTTAACAAGTATACCGCTATTTGTGATACAGTTAAATTATTTGATATTTCAAAGAACCGGGCGAAAGAAGCTTTTCAAACGAGGAAATAGTTCAAGTTGAGTTAAAAGTTAACAACGCCTAAAGGGCAGTTTGGAAATCATTTGGTGGTATTTTTAGAATATAGAATTGATATTCTTAGCATATTACACCTTACAGATGAGAAAGTGAAATCCATGCAAGAAATGTCAGTATTAACACGTAGTAGGGAACCAGGATCATTTATGAGAATGTTAAATTTATGACACCAGGTAAAGATAATCCTCTCATCCTTATCTAAGATGTATCAAATAACAAAATACATGNAATGTTAAATTTATGACACCAGGTAAAGATAATCCTCTCATCCTTATCTAAGATGTATCAAATAACAAAATACATGCAGAGCTGGCACATGCCACAGGAAATGAAAGTGAACGAAACACACATTTAATTTGGCTCTCGAAAATAGCAGAGAAAAATAAAATTAATTACTCTCACACAAGGAACCGTTGGCAATCATGTTCGGTGTAACAAAGTCTCGACTGTTTCTGATGGCCAAGAAATTGCCATTTTATATAAACACAAACCACTTTTGCACTTATACATTCATCTTCAAAATTATTCATATGGAGTCTCTGGATAACATTGTATTACTATTAGGTAGTTTACAAGTTTGAAATACATATCGTTTGTGCTGGTGTGCTTAGTCTGCCATACACAAACTCTGAGGGAGTAAAATATCACTAATGGGAAGTGTGTTGTTAAAAGCCATGCTTATACCATCATCTGAAAGCTCCTACTTTTTCACGATTAAAGGCAGATGACAAAATGTTTGTTAAAGCCAAACACAAAATTATAGAAAGAAAGAGATTAGACACGACCCCAGAAGAGTTAACATTATATTTCAGGGGGAGGAATGAAATCACTGCACATAGATTGACCTTCTTTTGAGCAGTATAGTGGTCATTCCTTCAGCACGAAAGTAAGAGCTGTTTATGAACTACATGATACATATGACTCAATGATAAAATCAAAGCTGATAGCATGAGATGTAGTTGCCAGGAATTGACGAGGATGTTGAGTGAATTGTGGGACAGTGAGAAAGACATCAGCAGCATCCAAATAATCCAGTGAAGTATCATACACCTGAATATTGGATAATGTTCCATATATAATTTTTCGAATCAACCATTCCTGGTGCGGGTTTCCTGATTGTGGTTGATGTCCATTCTAGGTAGGTGTCACGAAATGAAGAAAATACCCTCAATACCACCAGCAAGTGTGAGCCAAGAACTTATAAAAATTTTCTGCTGCCATAGAAATCACCAATACCTGTTGTCTGATAAAGGTATAGAAAGACATAAAGAAAGTGGGCTAGTCCTTCAAGAGTAACGGTATAAAACGTTTATGGACAGTACCATTTTATCCCTTGAAAAAAAGATTGAAAGGTTGGTGCTGTCTTTTAGGCAAAACTCAGGAAAATACATTAAATAAATTGGCGGGTGATAAGCCCAATAATGTGGGTTTCCTTGAAAATAGTTTTGAGACGACACACATAAAGAACTCCAGCAGTGACTTAAATGGGCTGATGGCTACCGACAGTGCTTAACCAGGTAATGTCTGAGACTAAATGTGAGGGGAAAAAAATATATGTAAGGTACTCCCTTAAGTTATTTTTTATTTCTCACATTTAACCTCAGGCCTTATCTGGTACTGCAGCAAGAAAATTCATCATTTTATTTTGTGAAAGCTAATGATTGTTGTAATTTCAGTAGAACAGAGGAAGGTAGTAACACAAGTTTTCCCGTGACATAGTGTGAGAACAAACAATTGCCAACTTACTGGTGGCATGTTTATCAAATACTGCACAAGATGATGCGAAGTGCATCAACAGGAGCTATACTGGAAACAATAACATGAAAAACTTGCAGAGGGGTTCCAGAAGGATACTAAAACAAATCCATGCGAAATTATGGCGTATTGGAGGGAGGGACAGGGATCACTTTATGATTCAGCATTGTCGGTACTAGAAGAATAAGGATAACTGGAGAATAAGCACTACTTCTCACTAGTCATGGAACAGTTGTAGGCTCCAGAACACACTTAGAACCTATGAGAAGGTATTGAATATCCACCAGGCATATCATAAGGTAAATAAAGTGGCAGAACACAAACCAGGTCATCCAGACAACAATAACTTCAGCCATGAAAATGTGAAGAAAGAAATGGCCTCACAAAAAGCTGCCAGGTTATGTAATGTAGAAGTATATGAGAAATTTATTTAACAGACATAACCTAAGCTGTGAATAACTGATAGCTCAATTTTTCATGTTAGTCAAGTAGGAACCAAAGTGAATTCAATTAGGTTGGCAAAGACTCGATCAGGTGGAATGTCAACAGATGTGTTTAAAACTACACTGCAAAACACTCAAATATGGACTGATAGAAAATTTCAAATTCTAGAGCACTTTTTATTTTTCTTACAAAGAGTTGCAAGAAATTGTATTTACATGCACCTTTCGGGCCAATCATATTTAACATAAATTTTACTCTGCCTATTTAAAATCCTCTCTGTTCTTATTTACCCTTATTTCGAAACTTAAGTTAATTGAACATTTTATAATTAATTCTTGGCTAAGCTTGTCCTACTCAATGTTGAGTGGTTTAAACTAGAAAATGCATATGAAATGCTACAAACATAAAAGCCAGTGGTAATACATATTTACTTTAAAATTTTCAGTTTTCATTTTAAAGGAAAAGGGTTTATATCAATACTTATTTGAAAATATGTATTTCAAGTTAAATATAAATGAACAGTAATGTCGGAAGTTGTGGTCTTATGGTCTTTAATGTATGACATGAAGCAATGCTAAATTGATCCATTTTTGTTCCATTTTGTACTCACTGTGTTTTGAAATATTTACCAAATATTTCGCGACTGAGTAAACCTGATATTCGGACAAAATCGACAGGATTAAATATCATTGGTCAATCATTGTCTGTACATGCCTCTAGACGACTATGATGGAAATGAGGTATCCAAGTTAACGCGAGACGCTTATTTTAATAGAAATAAACACTACTTCACCTCATCAGTACGTATCATCACATTACCCCAGACGGAGTTTGAACCCCAAAAAGACATGTTAAGAGAACCTACAAGTACGCCCCTAGTTGCGGGGCACCCATGGACATGTCAGCCTAAGATCGTTCGCCCTTATGTCAGACGTCACGCCAAGCAGCCGAGTTAAGCTCCGAAGGTCACGCAACCAAGGCAACCCAGCATTACAGAGGCATATCGTTTGGCCACGGGCCAAGGGATCGCGCTAGAGAGCAAAGATCCGCCCAGGAGGAGTAGCTCGCCTCCCGCACCCCAGACGAGCTCGCGGGCAGGTAGAATATAGTGCCGTGCGCCGCCGTGGAACATCTGAGTTCGTCTCCAACAGCTCACTCCACAACCTCGTGTGCTGGGGCTTCCTGCTGACCCCAACATCTTCGCGACCTACCAGAAGCTCTTGGAGACCTGCACCAGCTACCCCCAAACAAGTCTTCAAACCCTTTTAACAGCATACCCTTCTGGTAATGGCAACCACACTACCCTTCTGGTAGTATTAAACCCCCACTACCCTTCTGGTAGTGGCCCTCAAAGTCCCTTCTGGACAATGGCATTGTGGTAGTTAGGGACTGTTGTTATTATAGCTACCCAGTGACATCTGCTCTCTTGTTCAGGTTAGACCCAGGTCCCCTTCATCTGGTTTACCTAGTTTACTTCCGTTGAATTCCTGATTAGTTAGGAGGTAGTACGGACCACCGTGTCTATTCCTCTTGGAATAAACACGTTTTCTCTCAAACCTCTGAGTGCTAATTCTAGGGTGACTGTGTTTGTATCCTCTGTAAACGTCAGCCCACCAGGGTAAAGCAGCAGACCGCGTCTTTCACAAACCAATTACCAAACCTAGAGTAGAACTGCGAGCTCCATTAACCAGGCACACGTACGTCGTAAAACACACCCAGTCGACGGCCACCCATACTATCGTGCGCAATAAGTCAGAGCCACAACCACTAGCAACACAATCCAAGGGCTGTACGTCAGCTAATACAGCCGATTCACTCCATCCACCGCGCTGAACTGACGCTGGAAACAGTGATAGACTGGTTCTGGAGGACTGCCCACCTTTGGACATACACCCAATGTCGTTGTCGGACTTCCAGGGTAAACCCACCTCTCCAACCATCGCGCTGAATTGTCGCCAGTTGGAGTAATCGAGTACGACTCTGGTCGGCTTGGTCTCAGCTTGGTTCTACGCCTATCTAGGGAACATCGTCGCCTGCTCTCCTCTCGCGAGCCTGATATTTGTACCTACCTGTATGTCATAAACCCAAAGGAGTGGTACTAAGTGGCAGGAAAGGAAGGCAGCTGTGGCCTCCAAAGCCCCGGGAACGAGTTCAAGCCAAGTTTGACTTTGTACTGTGCCATCAAGCCACACGCTCTGTATTATATAACGGCCGGGGCCCGGTCAGCCGTTAAGAACATCACCCAGTTAAATAACCCATGTCTCTGATCGACACGTCAAAACCTTGCCTTTGTAGTAATGTGTCCTTTGAGAATCAACAAAGACAGTGGATACAACATAAACAGTAGATTAGTTGTAAACAATCTTGCATATGTCATAATTCCCCAGCTATCAATAATTTCAACACTTGTGTTCCTTTAAAACTGCATCTCCCATTTTTTAACCTGCAAAGAATGTTGACACACACCTAGAGAATTTTCTGGTGAGTATACTAATTAATACATCATAATAAACCCCTCACCTGGCAGCATCAAAGTACCCGAAGGTTTTCTGTTGATCAGATGTCTTGAACACTTCAGTCTTCCTCACGCCATTTACCATCAGCACAGCTAAGTCCTTGACTTTCCCGCTTATTTTCACGATGGAGTTCGTTGGAATGTTGAGGTTGGTCTTCCTGTACAAGATGAATCCATAACTCTGCCCACTGTTTTTGTTTATGTCCAGCAGCTCCATGGGCTTTACATTAGTGGAACTCACTTGGTCAGCCTTATCCTGCACAAGTAACAGTTCATTGTCGTTTTAAAATGTATATGTTCTGTAAGAATTTATGCATGGCTCCATAATTGCTATATTTGTTATAAATTACTTCATAACGAGATCCGTACTTCATACATCACAAGTTCCTTCAAGTCAGTAAGTAATTCGTTCATAGTTTTAATAGGGCTAAAAGGGGATTATAAATAAAACAAATAATGAATTCATATTTACTCTAATATTACTTACCACGTGGTGCACAAGTTCATTAAGACTAAGATGCTGAGTTATTTTGACTGCTGGGAATGCCATCTTGACACTCTGAGCAGGTAATGCAGGTAGTTTGGTCTTCACTTTCAAATAGCTGGCTATCAGTTTCATTGTGATATTGTACTTCTCTGTATAGTCTCCTGCTTCACTCAAAGGAGCGTCATAGTCTATGGGAAAGAGATGCCTTCACAGAAGCATAGTAGAACATATTTAATCATACAATGTACTAGTATGCCACTTAGGCATGTAAAATTCTTTTGTAAAAAATTTTCTTACTATAGAACCAAAAAATATTGCTTTCAAGAATAACCAGTTAACTTATCATGTTTCCAGGAAAGCTTAATTATTTGTTCCTTGACAGTGACATCTGAAAAACAATCGATACGCATTTACTTTCTAACAAATAAATGAATTGCCAACATTTTTATTATATTGATTTACTACAAATATATGCTGTGTATTTTCCTTAATTTTGCAATGGGTTAACTTCTCTGATATTCCTATGGAAGGTAATAGAGTTAACTGCATTACAATGCATATGAAAAGGGTTTTAAAGATGGAAATGGTAGATCAACGAATATACTTGAAAAATGTTTCAATTTTTCTTTTGACACTATGCATGAAATTTATAAAGATATTATTCCAACGCTTTTGATTAATGAAGCATCTCAAACGTTCTCACACATTGGAAGTACCATAAACGACACAAATATTTTTCATCTCCCAATGATCATGTCTTCATTTAAAACTTAATTAACTCACCATAGCTGCTGACATCTGAGGTGTAGGTAGGGAAAGTGCTGTGCATTGTTCCACTGTTCATGAAACCAAATGAAGTGCCTCCATGCAACACATACAGGTTGACATTAGCTGGGTATTCAAAAATTTGCTTAAGGAACGGAAGGTAAGCTGAAAAATTGCAGTTATAAATTAATTTGCTAGTTGAATTTTCCAATTTAATACACTTAAATTGAAATATAAATTCAATCTGCTGAAGTACAATATATGTACACTGCCAGACAATGAAAATAGCGCACCATGAAGAAACCATGCGACTACCGCGAAACTATATAAATAGCGAGATTACGAGGTGGTATGTACATGGCCCCATGTTGTTGCGTTTGCATTTGACAGCACACCCGGCAAAGTTGTTGGAAGCACCGACCAGTGGTCGTAGACTCTCAAGTGTACTCGACCCCGCATTAACACGAGCAACAACAGACGATATCAAGCAAGTGTACAGGAGTGAAGCAGAATGTCGGGAAGATGCTAANCCGCATTAACACGAGCAACAACAGACGATATCAAGCAAGTGTACAGGAGTGAAGCAGAATGTCGGGAAGATGCTAAGAGTCGCTTTGCACAAGTGATGGACTTCGAGAGTTGACACATAATCAGGCTGAACACCGCAGACTGGTCTTTTNAAAGAGTCGCTTTGCACAAGTGATGGACTTCGAGAGTTGACACATAATCAGGCTGAACACCGCAGACTGGTCTTTTCGCCACATAGTCCACCATGAGGATCGTTCAGACCATGCTGTTCAATGCTGCTGCAAGCAGTGGATTCGTGGAGACACCCATGAATGGAGGACCAGCTCATAATGGATGAGGTCGACTATCAGTCGAAAGGATCGATAGATCCTGCGCCAAGCGCGGAGGGATCCCATGGTGCCCAGTCCACAATATTGGTCAATGTTGAGAGAGAGAGAGAGAGAGAGAGAGAGAGAGAGAGAGAGAGAGAGAGCGAGGGCTCCTGTATGTCTACGAACAATTTCCCGATGCCTTGAAGAGGCGAATCTGTGATCCCAATGCCCATTTTGCGTGCTACCATTAACTCTGCAACAGCGGTAGCTTCGCTCCAGTGGTGCCAGGCCAGGGCAATGAGGAATGCCACAGACTGAGACTGGCAATGTGTGGTGTTTAGTGATGAGTGTCGCGTCGTTTTCGAGACTGGTGATTATCTCGCCCGGGGTGTGGAGGGGGCCCCTGGTGAATGCCTCATTCCCAATCTCGCTATCGAGAGGCACACTTCCCCCACGGCCGATCCGATATCATCGTGATATGTGGAACATTGATAACCCAGCAGTATTGCTGATGAGATCCTACGCCCCCACCTACTCCCATTTCTGGCCGGGATTCCAAGTGCAATATTCCAGCAGGGTTAACGCCTAACGACACATGGCAGGAGTCACCCAGGATTACCTCCGTAATGTCAAACACTATCATGGTTTGCCCGTTCCCCTGACATGTCCCCAATCGAGAATGTGTGGGAACAGTTGAAACACCAGTTTTCGCGTGTCACAGTGCCCTGCATTTGAAACATACCGTCCAACAATTGTAGATCCGTCGTCCTCAGGACAACATCCGGAATCTGTTGGACTCCTAGCCAGACCGTGTTGCAGTGGGTATTTCAGTACGAGGGGTGCGATGCACATTTGAAGATGACTGGATTGCATATCAGAGATCTATATGTAATTCTCCTGCTGCTCTGTTTTTTATGATCGTTTGTATTACTCATCTGTTTCACTACCTCTATAAATATTCAGTACCATCCAATGCATTCTTCTGTGTAGGCTATTTTTATTGTCTGGCAGAGTATTTGGCATCAGTTAGATTCCTTAGGTGATTTTGAATATTTTAATCTAATAATTCGTGGTCTTAAAGGACGTATTGTAACTGGTCTACGAAACTTCTTTGACTTGAATACCTGAAACAGTCAGGCTTCTGCTTAGCTTCAAAAATTGTAATGAAAATAGACCACAATGCATAAAGAAATCTCAAACTAAATAACACGAAAAACCATCATGATAACATTTTTATAAATATTTGTCAGAGAAATTTTTTATAAAAATAAATTTAATACATTTAATTATTTACATAAATGAAAGCTAATATCCTGTATTGCAAGCATATTTTAAAACAGCTATCCTCCATGGGTTAGTTTATTGTGGTGCCTTTTTTTTTTTTTTAGTTGTCAGTAGTGCATTTTATAGATTTAATCTAAAGTTCATTTTTTGTTAGATTATTTCCCTCTTCGTTTAGGCTAAACGAATGAAGTAAATTTTTATTTAGCGACAGTAAATATTTTTGGGGTTTGGGATACTGCCAAACACTATTTGATTTGTGGTTGCGCACAGAGTCACATATGTTACTGAGGCTGTAGATACTAGAGATGCTGCAACGGACAGAGCTACAGGACATGACATGGTTGTCGGAACCTTCTTTGGCTGGGTTGGGAGAGGAGGTGTGCAATGTTAGGTAGATATTTGGCGACCCTGGTGCTGAATTAAGTGCCGTATTACCAAATGTTTTTCTAAACAATTATATCAGTGTTTACACGTGCATGCTGCTTCCTATCCATTTATTTTACATAGAAAATATATACCGGGAAAAATATGGTATTACACATTACGTGACCTACAACTTAGTAAATATACGTAAACAATGAAAAACTCAATTATACCAAGTGAAGTCTTAGGCGCCCCTTAGCGAACTTGGGAACCACAAATACCCCCCTTGCTGCCACTTTTCCGACACTCCCTCACATAAATGAAGGTAAAGAGGATACTGTTGGCAATTACTACATCAAACCTGACTGAAATCCACAAAACGACGTGTATGTGGCAAGCCCGTTGCTCGGCGTTTTGGTCGTCGTCAAGAGTGATTATAATCGTCGGCCATTTTTACAAAATTTATGGAAGGCACAGGGCTACAGAAATTCAATCAAATTGCATATATTTTCTCCTTTATACAGCCCGTGTCACAAGTAAAATTAGGGGCATTTATGGTTTAGCAACACTGCACGCATAGTATGAATATATTAAATTTTGTTTTTAAAAAATGCTGTAAACCAGTGTAAACATGGTTATACGTCAGGAGTTCAGATATGGGTGTAGGTAGCAGGGAAGGGGCTTTGGCTATTTAAAAGTACAGATATATTTAATTAAACACCAAAGTTAGCAAGGGGGCTCAAGTGGCAGGGATGAGTCTTTTACCATAATGTTCAATATTTGTGACTCGGAACACGGTGCAGGCAAAATAACATTTACTGATGAAAATTAATCCTCGTGTACTTAAATACTGATTTAAACAAACCAAAGATGAACTTTGTATCCTATACACTTCGGAGAAAAAAGATGCAAACATCACAGGGCTGATGGTTGTAGAAAATTAAAACCTTTATATACATATATCCATATACATATATACACACATATAAAGAGCTTAATCCTTGTACAGAATTATCTAAGTAAACAACTAACAATAAGAAAAATGAATAATAATCATATATTATTTGAAGTACGGTAGCTTACGTGGCTATAAAAATTGCATTAATTTTTATAAACGACAAAAAGCTGTGTAAATCATGCTCCAGGACATAATATTCAATAATGGCATTTCTTGGGGCATTTAATGGGAGAGCCTTATTACGTGCGGAATCCATAGAGGAAGGACAATAAAACTGCAGGTCCTAATTCACTTGTTAATACCCCCCTGGTTTTTTGTTTGACGAGGCTCTAAAATTGGCGAATTTTCATCACAAACTTGTGTATTTTGAAAATAGGTATAAAAGGTGATTAAAATAACATGTTAATCTCAGACTAAACAAATTTAAAAAGCGTAATTTAAAACTGCATTCTCTTTTGATTGATTTTTATGGAACCCACAATGGAAAAGTGAAAACTGCGTAGTTTATTGAGTGAATGCAAGTTTAGCAATAATTAAGGATAATTATACCTAGTATTTATATAACCGAAGTCAATTGGTAAACGTTGTAAGACTGATTCTTAACCCCACACGTGACCACCACACCATGAGCATGCCTTGCTCCCATCATCAACAGACAGTACACAACTGCCTGGAACCAGTTAATCGCCCATCATCAAAACCAACAAAGAGCTTAGCAATGAATTGAGGAACGCATAATTTTAGGTGTGTGACGGGAAAAAAATTAATCTGTCATTAATATATTTCCATTTGCTTCATGGTTAGTAATCAGCCATGTAGCTGAGCCATTCTTGTATCCTACTTATAGGCGTAGCAAAAAATTATATTTCAAGTAAATTTACGAAAACCTAAATATTGGTTAAATTTTCTCTTCGTGTAGTAAGCATAATGAGCTATAGTGAATGATTTCAGATTACAGTGCACCTGGAAAGTATATTTCCTTCATAATGTCCATAACTAAATTACTCGTTCTCTGTGGGGGCAAGTGCCCCATCCTGGCTAGACCCACGAAAGACCACGAGTTCTGAACTAAAGATAGTAAGAAAACTTGGTCGTAGAGGTACTAAAGATTTTGTTATCTTAATAATGTTTCATACTTGCAATTGGCTTGGTATTGTGCTTTTCAAACCAGTGGTCCCACCAGCCGGTCCAGTACTCCATCACCCAGAGAGGTTTGTCTGGCTGCAACTGCTTCAGCTTGGTCAGAGCCTCTGTCACTCCACTGCCCAAGTTCGCCGTCATCATAGCTGCAACATTCGACAACCACATACTAATTACGTGGAAAATGGACACTCGAAACAACAACCTTCTCGTCTTTGAATGTTTGCTGCAGATAAAGGAGGGGTGACGTAGTAAAGGCCTTAATTATGAGATTGACATATCCCCTTAACGTGAATCGAAGCACAAATATGGGGCAGCATAGCAAACATTTTTCTATAAGACAACAGAGATTATAGAGGCGAATCGAATTTTAAATTGAATTCGAATCCACGCTCGAATGCTAACCAATGCTTACTTAAACCTACATCTAACAATGAATTCCTGCTTTCTGTTTTTATGCCATAAGTTTCTTCCCTTTAAGAAACTGATAATTTGTAACTCATACGTACCCTTCGTAGAAAATTTACTTATATATTTTTTGTGTAATATATTTGTACATATACACTTTCAAATAGGTAAAAATTATGTGATATAAATGGCATCAAGGTTTGTTTTACGTCTAAAAGCACCAGCCGATTTTACGTGAATTTTGTGTATGATCCCAGACTAGCTTTGGTTTGATGATTTCATGCAATATAAGTGGGCAAACTGCCAGGCGACAGCAGGAATGTTGTATGGAGTCTAAACCTGGTCAGATAAACAGAGCAGTAAGAGTGGACATTAGCCTAGCAGTACATTAGCCTAGCAGTACATTAGCCTAGCAGTGCTGGCCAAGCACACCAGCTCAGTTAAGTATATCTTTACCACTAGCATCGAGCAAATACCAGGCACTGGCGGCAACACCACCACTATACACTTATACGGCTAGAGATCATTTGGAATTACCTTCACTCCAACTGCCTGAATTACGTATTTGCTCATCTGCCCCACTGAACCAGTTTTCCTAATAGTAGGCTACTACATTAACAGACACTGTCGAGGCCGAAGTTCAGGAAATCTGCCGATGTTCCCACTTGCCAGACTTAATGGCAAAATTTGATCCTCCTCTGCTAAGAGACGAGTCTTTATTGTGCATACTTTGATTCATGACACCGATAACTAGCTTCAACTACAAAGTCACACAAGCTAAAACTAAAGTTGTTTATTGTAGTGAGGGACCGCTCAGTCTCATTGTTTAAGCATTTCGTGTCAACCTTAGTTGCAGTGTTGATTTTTGCTATCTCAGAATACAGATAATGTCAATACTAAAAGCTGAGATTAGGATTAAAAACATTTCATGACATGAAGAAAGAGCATAGCAAAACGACACCACATGGGTGAAAAATATTTTCGCATACAGTAGGAGGCGTCAAAGACAGCACAAACCAGAAAGTCATCAATTAGGATCAATGCAACAAACAAGCATCTCAGTGTGACATTATGTTAGTGACAAAAATTCAGAACCGCTATTTTTTATGTCTTATTTATTTGTAACAATTAAATGTATTGGCTATATTTTATCCCAAAATAATTTCGCGTGGTAAGCACGTAAAGATTATTGACCTTCAAAAAGGAGACAGTCGCCTAATTCTTATAGGCCCCTACCAGGATTATAGTTTAAACTATATATTATTTTTAGGTTTGAGCAGAGGGACAGTAATGATTCTGTCAACAAGTGTTGCTTCATTTAGAAGTTGCAAATTTGACCATGTTGGCAGTATTATTTATCCTCTTTAGATTATGTATATCGGAAAGCTATTTATTCCTAAATATGAGTTTCTGGTGTACGAGTTGCGCCTCGAGGTAGAAAAGAGTAACGATTTTCTCTTATTTAGGAGTTGCAGTTGGTGTTGGATTTGGCAGATTAAACGCTTCAGCCTGCAATTACATATAGGAGCCTAAAATTGTCCATGTCATAAAAAAATTTATCGGGCACTATGGAATGCAAGTATCATGAAGAAAATGTCCTAAACTTCAAAGACATTCCATGGCTTCCGAGAATGAAATCTTTAATGAGATTTACCATCGGTTTTTGACCCACATTGAGTGCAAGTGTTTTTTATAGTTCTTTATTCCTATTTTAAGTCGTTTATGGCATCTGCCTTAATCATTAGAGAACTTCAAGAGAGATTTAGCCGCAATGGCTTATCAGAAGCCTTAGCACAGTACGTAACAACGGAACAGCTTCCTTGTCAACATACGTGTACCTTGCGAAAAAGAAATAAGGAATATGAATACTAACATTCTGACCATTTATTAAAGGGCAAACTAAAGTAGCAATATAGTAAACATGCCGTTTATTTATTATACACCAAGACAAAAATTATCTTTAACTATAGACCAAGAATTAGGAACGCGTGCATTAAGGTACTGTTCCAGCATTTGTCTGGGATGGGGGTGGAAAACTACTAATCTTCAGTGCATTAGGCTAAATTCAAACCGATGACCCCACTCGAATGCGCGTCAGACATGTTACTGCATGACTTAACTCATTTTGTGGCATGCTGGAAGAATGTAAAAAGCTGTTAAAAGCAAGATTAAGAAATAACTATGTTATCATAACAAACATAATTGAATCAGCTAAATCTAAAGTTATGATAGAGTATGGTACATGGAAAATCCACAAAACTATGAGATCCAGTACTTTCAGGAGCTACGGCGAGGCTAATAAATGGAGTACTGGTATTGTCAAGCAAAGGAAGTGGCTTTAACACGCTCAGTGTCAAGTGTGACAGTCTTACCATTAACACTTCTGCGCTTATCGGCCTCAGAATTGAAAAAAATCTCCAGGTAGGCGGGAGCCTAAGAATTGCGACCACCCATGCTAGAGGAAAGAAGCTGTTCAGGAGAACAATGGATGTGTTCCATCTTCAATGCTTGGATACGGAATTTTATGTAATAGGCAATACAAATACGTACAAGTCTCATATTAAGAATCAAATAAAAACTTAAAACTATCGATAGGTTTCACCGATTCCCAATTCTTCGATGCAGTTCATTTTACGATAAAAATCGAATAAAAAATATAAATATGTAATTGCCTTTTCTTATTTTAACTGTTCAGTACTAGTAAATAATAGTAATAGTATTATTGTTTTAAACATATGTTAAGGGGTTTTCCTGGACTGAAATTTTATGATGTATTGATTTGGTTTCCAGGGCTGTATTCCAGCATTCAAAGCTTAGACTCTTTTGCATGCTCTACTTTATTTATATTATGGTATATTTTTAACACCCTTAAAATGGTGATGAGATCAGGCATGGAATGAAAGTATGTGACTTTCAGTAATTGACCCCTCAGAATTTACAGAAAAAAAAAACAATTTCCAATACTTGACTAAACTGTTTTCAAGAACATCTGTCAACGTGGACCTAAGATACACAAAATACTGGATAGCATATCCTGCTACAAAGGAAAGTTACAAGTAACTTCTTATATTATAATATAATTGTATGATATGGCGAAGTTACCTCCTGGAACTGCCCCAGCATCTCCTGAAGAAAGGACGCTATCAGAAGTGAACTTGAGGCTTGTCAGTCCGTGACTCTCCATCTGGTCCCGGATAATCTTCAAGTATGCCGTATCCCTCACCTTCTGCCGCCTTGCCACCGTTCCAAACTCGTTTTCAATCTGTTGNGGATAATCTTCAAGTATGCCGTATCCCTCACCTTCTGCCGCCTTGCCACCGTTCCAAACTCGTTTTCAATCTGTTGTCATAATTTACAAGTTGTATTACTACTCACAGAAAAGCATCGGTTGCCAACATATTGACTATTGACTGATTGATTGAAAAGAGCTTATTAACGTCCCCATGGTGTTATGCCTGAAGGCTTATTAGGGGATGGCTTACAAACTAACTTATAATCAACTTAAACTAACACCCATGTATTACCTAGGATTCTAACCCAGAACATCCTGCACCCCAGTCCGGCGGCGCAGCAACCAAGCCAAAAGATGCAAAAATTGCATGAAATGTGCCGTGTTGTTGGAGCATCCAGATATCCCAGGTAAACCTAAGTATACTCAGGCATGTCAGACGTACGTATTTTATTTCTAAGAAAAGGAGGAGCATTACAGATTTGAGAGGGCAATATCTGCTCTATCGGCCTTTTTAAAATGATTTTCTCTTGCAACTTAACTTCGAAAATATTCATGTGGAACTAATATAATTATTTTAATTTGCATGGATAGTTTTTGTATTGCTTATTGTATATTGTGTCGTATACTAGGAAAACAACTTTGTGAAATAATATTGATAATTTATTTTCGACTGAGTAGTGCTTAATAACATCTCCATTTTACGATTATGCCTACAATGTGATCACGAGTATGGCTACGTACTCAACCAACATTACTTAACATAAATATGACGCTAAAATTAATGCTGTTAGTGAGATCCGAAACCTTGCTTTTTGATTGTCAAGGACACGTGATAGCCTAAACATCACTGATGGTATGTTCATGTCAGAAAATAAAATACTACGATCCAAAATCACTTTTGATCGACTCAAAACTTTAACCATACTTTATATTAAGGACAGCACAAAAAATATTTTGTAAAACACTAACTTACCCAGGGCTTCGATTATAATATAACAATCATATTTGTATATTTTAGTAAGAAATAAATTGAATGCTTTGGACAAAGACNCAGGGCTTCGATTATAATATAACAATCATATTTGTATATTTTAGTAAGAAATAAATTGAATGCTTTGGACAAAGACTATTATAAATAGAAGATCAGTTAAACTACTCTAGTGATCTACTGTCATGCCTCAATAAAGAATCACTGCAGCCTTATTATAATACTTTTGTATATTACAAAATTCATTTAAAAATCTGTATTAAGTTTTACTGAAATTATTTAGATAATTTTTTTTAATATATCTGGCCACAAAATTTACCTGATCACATATACTGTATTTTAACCGTTACGTTTCCAGTTCCGTATAATACTTCTGCCAAATTCCCAATAAAATTAAACACTAGGCTACCCACGTGTGAAAGAGCTGTGTAGAGCAACACACCAGATTTAAGAGTTGAGTTGAGAGCTTTNCAGGGCTTCGATTATAATATAACAATCATATTTGTATATTTTAGTAAGAAATAAATTGAATGCTTTGGACAAAGACGATTATAAATAGAAGATCAGTTAAACTACTCTAGTGATCTACTGTCATGCCTCAATAAAGAATCACTGCAGCATTATTATAATACTTTTGTATATTACAAAATTCATTTAAAAATCTGTATTAAGTTTTACTGAAATTATTTAGATAATTTTTTTAAATATATCTGGCCACAAAATTTACCTGATNTAAATATATCTGGCCACAAAATTTACCTGATCACATATACTGTATTTTAACCGTTACGTTTCCACTTCCGTATAATACTTCTGCCAAATTCCCAATAAAATGAAACACTAGGCTACCCACGTGTGAAAGAGCTGTGTAGAGCAACACACCAGATTTAAGAGTTGAGTTGAGAGCTTTNGAAACACTAGGCTACCCACGTGTGAAAGAGCTGTGTAGAGCAACACACCAGATTTAAGAGTTGAGTTGAGAGCTTTCGGCGGCTCTTAACGAGTTATTGAGAGCCGATGAGGGTGAAATTAAGTGAGAATGCAGCAGATGGGAAACGGGAGATCCCCGAGAAAACCTGCCAACCAGCGGCATCGTTGGCACGATTCCCACTTGCGAAAATCCTGGAGTGACTCGGCCGGGGAATGAACTCGGTTCATCTTGGTGGGAAGAGAGCAGTCTAACCGCTTAGCCACCGTGGCTCCTACCAGATTTAATAAAATAATTACGTTGAATTAAAATTTTGCTTACTCTTTTGGGAGTTAAGTTTGGGCCAAAAGGGAACTGCACAGGAAATTATGTGAGGCATTTAAAACTATGTTTTTCAGAGATGTCAGTTTAGTTTAGCACACAGTTTGGCTACTGGTAGAACGCAGGGGCGTTAGTGAGCAATAATTAGAACATTTACAATCAATTCACTTTTCAGTTATTTGATAGCCCAAAAAATAAAAGTTCAGAAGTAAACAATAAATATATAATTATTTTATTTGCTACATAAATGCAAAGTAATATTTTTTTATATATTTGAACACCAAGTAAATGCAAATCACATTAAATAATAAGTTTTAGATATGTTGGTGTGGAAAACGAAGAAAATTTAGTACAGATATGTTAAACACTGCAATAATTTAGGGCAGGCATAAAATAAATTAAAATAGGAAATTTCACTGGACTTGTCTTATCAACAGCTTCTACTTTTATGAACTTCAGTAAAATAATAACTCCTTAAAAACTACGTTTACCTTAAAACCTCCATTCTTTAACTGAGGCTCAAACCTACGGCCCCACCACAAGGGACCAGAAGAATACCTAAGTTACTTATTGAGGTAAATGTAACAGGTTGAAGTTGGTAGGAATGGACAGGACAGAGAGAGAGAGAGGGGGGGGGGCAATGGAGGGAACAGTGAGCAAGTCGTGTTAGTGGTTTATTAGGACTAAGCAAGGCTATTGTAATTGTACGTTTGTATCGGTTGTATACGCATAAGTAAATAAAGATGTGAGATACAACAGTGTGGCAATTAGTGAAACAATCCATGCGCGTGTACACGGTGGGAGTCCAGTGGAAAGGTGATACGGAAAACTACTATTGATTCTANTAGTGAAACAATCCATGCGCGTGTACACGGTGGGAGTCCAGTGGAAAGGTGATACGGAAAACTACTATTGATTCTATAATATGGCAGAGGGCACCACATCCTTACCCAACGGGATTTTCCGCAATTTAGTCTGAAAGAAGATGAGTGGGAGATATGGTGTGAAAGGCTCAATCTGTATTTTGAAACCCACGACGTGGCTGAATTGAAAATAGTGCCATTAACACAGCTGGACAATGATGCATACACGTTGATACGGGATTTGTGTACAATGAAACGACCACCGGACTTAACGTTAAAAGATATAATACAGCTCTTATTATACCTCTTGAAGACAAATATATCAGAAGTAATGGAACGATATAAGTTTAAGGAGCGGAGGCAGCTACTAGGAGAATCAGTNGAAGACAAATATATCAGAAGTAATGGAACGATATAAGTTTAAGGAGCGGAGGCAGCTACTAGGAGAATCAGTTGCTGAATATGTCGCTATTTTAAAACGATTGTGACTTTATTACAAGTTTTCGAACTTGGAAGAGAATATCAGAGATAAGTTACTGTGTGGATTACGGGATACCAGACATCGGAAGCGGCTGCTGAGTGGACCAAAACTAACTTACGAAAAGGCAATTGAGCTGGCTACAGCATTCAAAACATATGTACGTGAAGTATCAGAAATGAATAATGGTGGTGAAACCAGTGATGGTTTTAACATCAATTATTCAAGTGTTCATAGAAACTTCAAACAAGTGACTCCACAGTCCAAGGGGAGAGCCGAAGCAGTTTCAATATAACCAAATGGGTCATGCTTTGTTTGTGGCAAACTGAACCACAGGACCAACAATTGTAGGTTCAAGACACATAATTGCAGGAAATGTGGGAAGAGAGGACATTTCCAGGCAGTCTACAAGANACCAACAATTGTAGGTTCAAGACACATAATTGCAGGAAATGTGGGAAGAGAGGACATTTCCAGGCAGTCTACAAGATGAGGTCCTAAGGTAATAATGAAGGTGAAGAAATGCATAACCTAACAGCTTAACCAGGAAAGTACTACCAACAATATGTCACAAAAGAAGGAAGGGCCAGAAAAAATTGACAAAAAATGGCAGGTTATGAGTTGTATAGGTAAACAGGATGAATATTTACATAATGTACAGGAGGGTACATTTGCTTCTGTAGGAAGTCACGATGACTTTGAATATTTATTTAATGTGCAAGGCAGTATAGTGGAAACTGTTGAGATGGATGTTAGGATATATGAATTTGAAGTTGATGTGCAGGTTGATCGGCAGGTCATAAGTTTTTAATCATACAGTGGCTCAAGTGTTTCCGCAATAAGTGAGGAAATGTATGTGCAAAAATTTAAGCAGAAGTTGCTAACATCAGAGAAGAACTTCAGAAGTTTTACTGGAGATACTATGGAATGTGTTGGTATAACTGAAGTGATTGTAAATGTTAATGGCAAAGGTAGAGAATTAATGTTGCATGTTATAAAATATGGTGGACCCAAACCATTGTTTGGTATAATGTGGATGAGGGAATTTGGACTGACGATACATTGCATGACCTCTANTTATAAAATATGGTGGACTCAAACCATTGTTTGGTATAATGTGGATGAGGGAATTTGGACTGACGATACATTGCATGGCCTCTAAAAAAACCCTAGTTACATGTCTAACTGCTAAGTACACTGAGGTGTTTACAGATAAGTTAGGGTTGTATAACAAATGTGACATTACCAAAGAAATAAAGGAAGATGTTAAGCCAGTATACCATCAGCCATATTCAATATCCTATGCTATTAAAGTAAAAAGGTTGATAAGTAAATAGATAATTTGGTGGACATGGGGTGTTTGAATGGGTAGATCACCCAGAGTTGGGTACATCTGTTGTTCCAGTGGTAAAGGATGAAAAAACGTTAAGAATTGCTGGGGTCTTTAAATTCACTGTAAATCCATGTTTAAAAATAGACAGGTATCCAGTTCCTAAGGTAGAAGATTTGTTAAGTACCTTGCGTGGTGAAACAAAAATTTTTCAAGCATGATTTGTCCAAAGCCTAAAGTCAAATCAAACTTAGTGAGGACAGTAAAAACTTCCTGACTATTTCAAAACACAAGGGTATTTATGAATATCAAACATTTGTATATGGCGTGGCATCAGGGCCTGCATGGTTCCAAAGAGAAATGGAGAAAATGTTACAGGGCTTGCAAGGTACCATTGTATTTATAGATGATATTTTAATAAGTGGGGAAACAACATATGTAGTTCTGGAAAGAAGTAAACAAGGTACAATTTCTAGGTTACATAGTTGATAAAGATGGTTTTCACATGGATTAAGATTGAAGTCATCGTAGATGCACCACAACCAGAGAATATAGAATGGTTACAAGCCTTTCTAGGATCAGTGAATTATTATTCAAAATTTGTACCCAATACGTCTGCAACGTTAAGGCAATTGTATAACCTCCTAAGAAAGAACGTGAAATGGGCGTGGTCAGACGCGCGTGACAAGGCCTTTAACAAAATAAAGGAAATATTAACATCAGACACAGTGTTAGCACAATATAATCCAGAATTGGAAATAATCCTAACATGTGATGCGAATAGCTATGGTCTAGGAGCACAGATTAGTCAAGTAGGTAAGGATGGGAATGAAAGGCCTCTAGGTTATGCTTCCAGGTCGTTGACCAAAGCAGAAGGAAATTACTCCCAGGTGGAGAAGGAAACACTAGACATTGTATTTCGGGTCAATAAATATTACCAGTATTTGTAGAGGAGACAGTTTTTAGTAACAGACAAAAAACGCCCATAACAATTTTTGGTCCTAAAAAAGGAATTCCAGTAATGGCGGCTAGTAGACTTCAGCGTTGGGCTGTATTTCTGTCAGGGTTTATGTGTACAATAATACTAGTACTGTCAAAACAAATTAGGACAGATGGATTACCTAGACTACCACTTAGTAAAGTGTCTCAAAGTCAGATAGAAGCGGCTGATTATTCGAATATAAAATACATTGAAAATAAGGTGTCAGCTGTTACCATTCATGATGTTGCTAAGGAATCTAGGAATTATATGGTAACCAAAGAAGTGCTAAAATTTGTTTTGAATGGTTGGCCAGAAATAAACCTGCCTGGAGTTTTCAAACCCTATCCTACTAAAATACATGAATTAACAGTGGAGAATAAGTGTCTAATGTGGGGTCATAGGTTGGTGATTCCCGGAAAACTGCATAGTGTGTTATTGACAGACTTGGATATGAGCCGAGTGGGAATGGTAAAGANATACATTGAAAAGAAGGTGTCAGCTGTTACCATTCATGATGTTGCTAAGGAATCTAGGAATTATATGGTAACCAAACACGTGCTAAAATTTGTTTTGAATGGTTGGCCAGAAATAAACCTGCCTGAAGTTTTCAAACCCTATCCTACTAAAAGACATGAATTAACAGTGGAGAATAAGTGTCTAATGTGGGGTCATAGGGTTGGTGATTCCCGGAAAACTGCATAGTGTGTTATTGACAGACTTGGATATGAGCCGAGTGGGAATGGTAAAGANGGGTTGGTGATTCCCGGAAAACTGCATAGTGTGTTATTGACAGACTTGGATATGAGCCGAGTGGGAATGGTAAAGATAAAAAGTTTGGCACGATTTTATTTTTGGTGGCCATCACTTGATCGCGAAATTGAACAAACTATTAGAAACTGTACTGCAAGTAGACAATACCAAGCAAACACTACAAAAGCAGAATTGAGTCCCTGGACTTGGCCATCAGTATCCAATCGATGACTGCATACTGATATTTGTGGCCCAGTACATGGAAAAATGTTTTTTTTGTTAATAATGGATGCTTATTCAAAATGGATTGATGTTTTCGAAATGGGTAAAATTACAGAAGCCAAGAGAGTGGTGGCATTCAGGCAGTATTTTTGTACATGGAGATTGCCTAAGTTACTTGTAACTGATAACGGGTCTAGTTTTATGTCTGCGGAATTCCAGTAATTCCTTAACAATAATGGGGTTAAGCACATTACAACAGCAGTGTACAGTGTTAAAACATTTAAAGCTAGTTTTAACAAACAAATGTTGAATGGTAGAAGTTCAATGAGTATTGTAGTCCTTTTTATTTATGCATTGGGTTACACCTCATGTTACAACTTGTTCCTCTCCTGCTGAATTTCAGTTGGGGCGTAAGCTATGTAAACGGTTTGACTTGTTNCACCTCATGTTACAACTTGTTCCTCTCCTGCTGAATTTCAGTTGGGGCGTAAGCTATGTAAACGGTTTGACTTGTTAACTGCAGTACCAGAGGACCATATAGATAGAAAACAATCATTGCTGTGTGAAAGTTCTTCAGGCTGTCAAAAAAATGAATTTGTTGTTGGCCAACAAGTGTACGTTAAGTATTATGCGGCCAGGGGCGTAACACGGATTCCTGCGACAACAACAAAACGGTTGGGAAATGTCATGTTCTTAGTGAAAACCAATGACAATAGGGTGTTGAAAAGACGTGTAAATCAAATTGTTAATGCTCATGCCCAGCCACCCAATACTACAAAGCCAAACCTAACTGTCAACCCTATGATAAGCAATCACGAAAATGAGGATAGGTTCGCTTATGGGAGTAGCTTTATAGTAAGGAATACTAGCCAGGGGAGCGAGGGCACTGGCAATGTAGAATCAAGACTGGAGGAGGGTGATGAAGTAAGGATGCACTTAAGTGACAGGGAGAAGAGGATTGAGACTGGGGAATTAAGTTTGAGTGAAAGTAAAGAGGAGTTTAGAGGATTTGAAAAAATGAAACCTCGATATTCAGGTGTTGCCGAAAGGAGTATAACAGTTAGCAGGTCTGGCAGGAATATCAAACCTAGGAAGGTACTGGATTTGTAAACAAATGGTAGATAGTAATAGTGTAACATGTGCAGTCAAGTTGCATTCCATGTATTAAAAAGGTGTAGGAATTCTGAACAAATTGTGTATAATAATAGCGTGATATGTGTTACAGTAAGTACAAACTAGGTATTACATTTAAGATATGTTGTAACAAACTATGGGTTATTAATTAATGTTACTGTTAAAATAGCTGAGGGGGAAGAGTGTGATATGTAACAGGTTGTGGTTGGTGGGGGGAAGAGGGGGAGAGAGTGAGAGAGAGGGGGAGAGGGAGAGAGAGAAAG
>NQII01002459.1:302814-352481 GCA_002778355.1 Clitarchus hookeri | reverse complement strand
TTGTTGTTTACGACATGAGTAGATAGATTATTCCGATCCGAGAACAAGGGCTGAGGGCTACGGATCTGCGGATACTTCGCCATCTTGAAATTTTCCGTTTTTATCTCAAAATCAACCGTTTTCCCCTTGAAATTGGCCTTTTTCCTTCGAAATTTCCCACTTTTCCCCATGAAAATTACCCGTTTTTTCTCGAAATTTGTGAAAGAAAACGTGGCTTACTGGAAGCCCCGAAAGTCAATTTCGAGATATTTGAAAGATTTAGAGGCCTTCGTAATACTTGTAGGCCTCCATCCCCTCACCACACTCTATCTAAGCTCACCTCACCACCTTCCCACTGCCCAATTATACAAAATCAATAAAAACCATAAAAAACCTAAAAAAAAGTCCTAAAAATCGAGTAACATACACTATTAAACGACCATATGTAGCTCACCCCCACCATCACCATCCCCTCACTACATCTCCACCCCATACCTTCTGGCAATTATTACAATATTCCAAAAACAGAAAATTTTTGAAAATCGAGGAACATATAGCATTAACCTCACACTCGCCCCAAAACCCTAACTAACCACATACTCCCTCACCCCAATCCACCCAGTCACAAAAATTCAGGAATGATAAAAAAAAAACATTATTATTTAAAAATAATTCGTTTTTCTAAATTTTTGTGCGTTGAATCCTTTTCCCTTTAAAACTTTTAAGTGATGCTGTGAGCACTCGACTATTTACGAAAATGTCTGCATACCGACTGATAATAACGACTTAAATGTAAAAATGTGTTGATAGTTGACTGAATACAAAACATTTATGCAGTCGTGAAGTGCAAATGTGTGGAGAGAGTTGGTAAATGAATGTTTTTTTTAAATATGCATTGATGGAGGACAGAAGATTCACATATGAACTGATTACGAATTGATGATTGATCGAAAGATTGGACGAAAGATTGATGGAAATTTTGGAATATTGGTAAAAAGATTGAGAGATTGATGGAAATATTACGCTAGTAATCATAAGATTCAAGAAAATATTTAAAGACTGGACGAAAGATTTTTAAACAAATAGAATGATTACGAAAAATTTATTGAATGATTACGAAATATTGATGCAGAGATTGCTAAAGATTGATTGAAAGATTGGCGAGGAGGAGGATTGCGAAAGATTGATGGAAATATTGCTAAAGATAAATAGAAAGTTCTGTGGAGGAGGATTGTGAAAAAATGTGAAAGATTGATGAAAGTAATGGGCGAAAGATTGATGGAAAGATTGAGAAATATTGATGGTAAGATTGCTAAAGGTTGACGGAAATATTGTGAAAGATTGATGGAAATATTGGTGGAAATATTGCTAAATATTGATGGAAAGATTGCTGAGGATTAGGATTGTGAAAGAATGCGAAAGAGTGATGGAAATATTGCGAAAGATTGATGGGAAGATTTGGAACATTGGGGGATAGATTGATTGGAAGATTTGGAACATTGGGGGATAGATTGATGGGAAGATTGCCGTGGAGAAAGGATTTGAATGATTGCGAAAGATTGATGTAATGATTGGACGATTGAGGTATTGATGTTCAAGGTGACGCCGGGAGATAAGACTGTTTAAGGTCTCGTACATTCCAAGTCTCAAGGGACTAGCACTACTGGTATTTCAATTAAAGGCAAGTATGTCTATAAACGTTTTTGTAGATGCTGATCCATGCCATGATTATAACATGACTTGGGCAGGTGGTTGCTATTCGTATGAAGGGCTCGGATCGGTCACATATAAATATATTTTAAAAATTCTGAGTAGCATACCTACTCGTATACCTACATAAAAGTCGAGCTCTGTGCATTGTTAAAACATGTATGCAGTTTAGTTTGAGAGCAAGCAGAAGTACATGGACCGCGATGTATGGTTACCTCCCTTTTTCATAAATAAATAATNGCAGTTTAGTTTGAGAGCAAGCAGAAGTACATGGACCGCGATGTATGGTTACCTCCCTTTTTCATAAATAAATAATAATTTTATAAATTTATTTTTAAAAAAACCTTTTTTAAATTTTTTTCTTCAATTTTTTTTTTTTTGGAGGTTTAAGTTTAATATTCTTAATTAAAGCCGTTACCCAGAAAGAATTTGGTTTATACATAACCTGCGTAAACATTTACTCCGATTACCTTATTTCACTGTCAGCTCTGTACAGAAACCTAAAAAATTAAATGCATCTGTTTGTTAGTAGATGTGTCAACAAGAACTCGCTAAGCTAAAATCACTATTTGCGATATTTAAAATTTACGAGTCGTTTGAAGGGTTTATTATTAATTTACAACAGCTACGTACATCGTGCGGGTTGAAATATAGGTGTGCGATATTGCACGGCTTACTTAATTTCAGTTTAATGTATTCTGGATAAAACACGTTTTGTCCCCACATACTTAAATTTTATGTAACTGTAGGTGGTAAGCTGATGTGGCTCCAATAGAGATAAGATGTTGCACAAAANTAAGCTGATGTGGCTCCAATAGAGATAAGATGTTGCACAAAAGTTGGCTCCACGGATTTCATGTTTCTAGGTGTGTGTGTGAATTGAATGAGATCCTAAAATGGGAACTTCCACGGAATACAAGGGCGAGGGAAAAGGAAGTAGCATGTGAAACCACACTAACCGACGGCACCATCAGATACGTTTTCTACATACAAGAATGCGTGTGTGAACCNCACACTAACGGACGGCAACATCAGATACAAGAATGCGTGTTTGAACCCGCCGTGAAATAAACTCTCCTTAGGGTTATCATAACAAATTTCCTAATTTAATCTTTGAATAATAATCATTTATGATAACCAGTAACCCATGTTGGGAGATAAAGAATAAAAATACAAAATTTTGGTCATAAACATTTATTTGTTCTCCCTAAAAGCTGAAATTTACACACAAAATAAAATAATTTACGTAACGAAGACCTGCATGGTAGTTACCTTTATTCCGTGAAATGCGATGTGAATAAATCTGAAGGTAACAGAAAAATTTCCTGTGAAGTTTATTTTGACTAATGTATGAGCGTCAGTGTCTGGAAGTAAAAAAAAATATCTGGAGCTGTTTCCTTCTTGACATGGTTTATGCATTTCGCAGTCGGGGGTCTCTATCGTATTGCTGGCATTGCAAAGGGAGCTTCACTATTCTGAAGCTCCTCGGAAAGATAGTTTTCCGCTCTGTCAACATCTCGGCAACTACTTAGCTCCGGAGAAGTAGCTTACCGATAAAAGCTTTCTGGCGTGGACCTGACAGTGTTTTTTTTTCCTGCGTTCGTCGATGCTGTATACAATGGTCGTAGGAGAGAGAATATCCATCACATTCACTAGTTTACTTAGAAATTTCTACTCGAAAATGTCACGAAGTTCTTTAGTCATCGTAGAAGTGCTTTTTTTTTTATATAGAAAAATCCAACTTCAGAAATTCTCTACCATTGGCATTGTGACTAAATGGCGATAAATCAAATTGAAGTTTCTGAATACCTAGACGTAGATAAAAGTCTTTACAATAATGTATGCCTTTGAACTGAGTTGAGATGAGGTGGAGATATTCAAGATCTCAGTGCGCCTGTGAGAGTGAATGAGGTGCAGACGTAGCAACGGCGGAATTCACGGGCGCGGGAAGCGAGAATGCCCTGAGAAAAACTGCCAGCCAACGGCAACGTCTGCCATGTTTTCCGCGTGCGGAAACACGTGTGACCCGTCGGGAATCGAGCTCAGTCCGCTTTGTTGGGAGGCGAGTGTTCTGACCACTACGCCACCGCAGCCCCACGTCTGTTGAACCTAATCGTTATAGTTATACTGTGATTCGGCGCTGAAATTTTACTCGTTCAGTCACCCTGTACGAGGTTAAGGATGTATTGCACAATTAGGCATTGACAGCCGGATTTATACACAGTGGAAAATCAGTGCGCTATTCATATGGCGACCTTCAGCTAATAATTTGATTTCTGTAAAATATTTCACTCTGAATTAAGTTATGCACTGTAGATGCCAACATTACCCGTCACACAGTACGTGTTTCACTGGCTGCGGGAATCAAGTTTGACATGACTACAGTGCACACCAAAATATTGCAGGATTTGCAACACGAGGAATTTATTAATAAATGAGTGACCAAATTTATTATATTTAAATATAATTGACTGTGCTGTCAGAAGATAGTTTTGTGTACGTAATTTACATTATTTAAAATACTGTTTATTTATATTGATTTTTACACCGAGATCTTAATATAAAGGAATTAGATTAATAATGTATTTCGACATTTGGTTGGAATCGGGACGAGGAGAAAATTAAAAGAAAAACAGTTACCGTTACGAACTAGCTGGGGCTTAACCCACGGTCTTCAAAATAGGACAAAATGTTACGCTTACATAATTATATAATCACGACCATACACATATATGCATATATTGTGTTTCATACTGTGTTTTCGTCTTCTAATGGAGTAAATTCGATAGCAAATATATATTGTGTTAAATATGACCTATAATTTATCAAAATCTTTGGCTACATTAAAAAAGTTTAAATCATTTGCTGTTACAATCGCTTGGTGTAGTTTTCAAGTAAAAAAAAAATATTAATTAAATTTTTTAAGACCCCATTGTTTTTAGTAGCCTTGAAATATATAAAAGCATTAAATATTTGTTAAAGAGTGTTTTAATGGTAGAATTACCCATTAAAATAAAAATATATCCTAAATTAGAGGAGTAAGAGGTACATTTGCCTGCTGTTGCTGTGTGGTTGTCTTAGTTTTAAGGAGAGACTTGGGTTATCCGATAATTTTGTTTCATTATTACACTTGTACGCTATCTAAATTTTCTTTCTTTATAACACTTTTTATTACAATCAAACAATTTTATTGAAACATTAAGCGTATTTGGCTCTTACGGGTTATTGATATACAGTTCAAAAAATTATTCGTCAATGTGATATAGTTTATGCAATACTTCTATATAAGGAAAAACTGATTCCTGTTATATAAATTTATATGTATTTGTTCTTCACAAAGAGAATTAAGGGAAATAAAAAACCATTTCAAAAAAGGAAAAGAAAAAGAAAAATTTATAATTAATAGTTAAATGATGTATAAAATACTGGAACATAGTACTAATCGCTGTTAACTGTAAAATGAGCCTTATTTTATTATCATTTAAACAGCCTAAAATTTAATTTTATAATATTCTAGGCGTACGATGATTGTTACCTGCTAAGCCACAAGGAACAAATCAAAATTTTAATGAGATAATTATTATTGTTTGTTACGCGTGACAGTGCATCAGCTAGTCATATTCAAACCTCTTTGTAATACTTCCAAAACTGTTAACATCTTACCAATTTTTTTAAAATAAACATTTTATTTATTAGGTTTTAATTTTATTCTTAAGGTGACGAATTATTGCACTTGTTAAATATTTTAAGTGAACAGATACAAGTATCACGTTCTAGTTTCATTTATAATAAGAAAACTGCCAAGTCTTAAAGTTGAGAAAATCACATTTCTGATTTCTTAGGTTTCTCAATACGCTTTTCGAGTACCGTCTTGAAATATGGCAGACCAAAGAGGCGGTTACTAAAAGTTTGGTTTTTCGAGTTTCACATCACAAAGAATCGAATTTTGACCTTAAAACTTGGCGAAGTAAACTCTTAGAAACTTATTGCAAAGAAAAATATTTAAAATTTCTGAACAATAGTTTGTGCCATAAGCACTACGCGAGGTATTTATAAGATATATTACTATATGTTACTTTACGTTTCAGATCCACGAAAAATAAAATATTGGGTTAGAGATACTTTCTTCAGACACTAGAAGCACTGTTATATACATATCAGATTTTAACAATGACATCATTTATATTTATTCCATAAAGACCAAAGAATTTGCTGGTCAAACATCCTCTTCAATGTGTCTTATAAACTGATTAATTACTTAATACAGATTCAAGAACACAGTTTTCTGTATTAGATTTGGAAGTATAATTTTACAGACACTATGACTCGTGAGGAGTAACCACGACTTATAGATCTCTTTCTGAAGACATTTTGAACACTAATAATTACATTAATCACAGCTGTATTCAACAATAGGGACAATTTCCATAGTTACACAAAAGTGATGCTTTATTGCACAGTACCTTTTATTTTTAGGAATACAATCAGCAAGGAAATATTAAATTTCAGTTGCATGTTTTTACTAAATTAAAACGCATTACTGAGTACACCTAAAAATTTTGTTAAAATTTTTAAACACATGATCTTGACCATTGAAGAACGAAGATTCTCGGCCAGCTGAAAAACTCTGGTTTTTGTCCAACCCTACAACACACGATCTTGGCCAACTATACAATACCCGACAATGACCACCTGAACAACGCATTATTTTGGGTAACTTAACGCATGACTTTGGGTAACAGTACATTCGCCAACGAGTACGCATGCAAATGTAGTTTCTGCAACATGTTTTATAAAAGCATTTAAGGCTCATGATACCCCGAGGTAACGTTGCAAGTATTCAGTGATTTAATGCTTGGCATTTATACACTGAAGAGCGAAAAAAACTGGTATAGGTGTGAGTATGCAAATTAACAGAGGTATGGAACCAATCCGAGTAACGCGATGCGGTCTGCAGCTAGATCGGTTGCTGCTCCTACAATGGCAGGTTATCAAGATTTAAGTGAGTTTGAACGTGGTGTTATAGTTGGCGCACGAGAGATGGGACATAGCATCTCCGAGGTAGCGATAAAATTTGGATGTTCACGTACCATCATTTCACGAGTGTACCGTGAATATCGGGAATCCGGTAAAACACCACATCTTCGATATCGCTGCGGCTGGAAAAAGATCGTGAAAGAACAGGACAAATGACGACTGACGAGAATCATTAAACGTGACAGACGTGCAACCCTTTCTCAAATTGGCGCAGATTTCAATGCTGGGGCATCAACAAGTGCCAGCGTGCGAACTATTCAACGGACCATCATTGATATGGGCTTTCGGAGCCGAAGGCCCACTCGTGTACCGTTGTTGACTGCACGACACAAAGCTTTACGCCTCGCCTGGGCCCGCCAACACCGCCATTGGACTGTTGATGACTGGAAACATGTTGCCCGGTCTGACGAGTCTGGTTTCCAATTGTATCAGGCGGATGGCCATGGACGGGTATGGAGACATCCTCATGAATTCATGGACCCTACATGTCAACAGGGGACTGTTCAAGCTGGTGGAGGCTATATCATGGTATGGGGCGTGTGCAGTTGGCGTGAAATGGGACCTCTGATACGTCTAGATATGACTAACAGGTGACAGATATGTAAGCATCCTGTCCGATCACCTGCACCCATTCAATTCCATTGTGCATTCCAACAGACAAGGACAATTCCAGCAGGATAATGTGACACCCCACATGTTGAGAGTTGCTACTGAGTGGCTCCAGGTACACTCTTGGTAATTTAGACACTTCCATTAGCCACCTAAATCACCAGACATGAACATTATCGAGCATAACAGGGATACCTTGCAACGTGCTGTTCAGAAGAGATCTCCACCGCCTCGCACTCCTATGGATTTGTGGACTGCTCTGAAGGATTCATAGTGTGAATTGCCTCCTACATACCTTCAGACATTAGCCGTGTTCATCTCACGTCGTCTTGCGGCACTTCTGCGTGCTTACGGGGGACCTACACGATATTAGACAGGTGTACCAGTTTTTTTGGCTTTTCAGTGTACTAAATGGCGTGGTTGTTACTTTCATGTGGACGTACCCGTTCTCTGATTAGCCGCGCGAGGCTCTGTGGTAATGGACGTCGTGTCTGATTGGCTACTTCGTGCTGCATAAAGTTCGCTGGTTGGCTGGGATGCCGGCTGGCGTGTAGGTTACCAGGAGCTGATTTGCGCACGGCGCTCCAACATTTTGCTGGCTGGTGAAGCCGTCTTGCTGGCGTGTGCGATTCGAGCTCGAGGTGTATATGCTTGTTTCATCTTTGTATTCTTAAGTACTCTTGTTATGCACATTGTATTATGCACAAATGTGTTTCGTCATGAGGTAGTGCAACTATTTTGGATGGTGGGACTTTGTTGCGTGCCTGCGGCACTTGTAGATGATCTTAAACCAGTACTGTTACATTTTGATTTGAGGTAAATGCTGGAGTTTTTCCTCTCCAAAAATTCATCCAGTTCTTTAATATCCTTGATAAATAAAGTAACAATTTTATTACTATTACTTTCAGTAATAGAGTGTGGTTAATTTCTGCACTCGGAACTACACAATCTCCCGAAATTTATTCCTGAAGTATCAAAAAAAAAAAATTCCTGTATATATTTTATAAGAAACATTCTATTTTATAGTTTAAACTGGGAGCCATTAAGTCATGATTACGTCACTGAAATTAAAGCAACAAATTGCTTTAATTACAGCGGCATTATCACGACATTTTTGTTGGTTAAACATTTAAGTAAAATAAAATTTTACAGTTTGCTGAAAACTTTAGAAAAAAACCTTTGTAAAATATTCTTGTCCGTAGATGCACAGTTTAAAAGGACCATCGAACTGGTGTGTTCCCAGTACAGTTTATGAGCTACCGATGTACGAAAAGTGGTTCCGTGTCTTTACGTCGTTTTAAAAATGCGGTGTTTAATTCTGTTATAATTGAGTATATTTTATTTTATTTGTATTGATTTTCAAGCTCGCTCTTTTATTTTCACTTGATTGATGCTTGAGAAAAGATTAATTTTATTAATTTTACAAACAGATCAAGGATAAATAATTTACAGAATAATATATGTTCAGAATTTGCTTAAACACTAACAGCCTATAAAGTGTTTTACAGGATAGGCTTCGGTTATAATCTTGATAAGCGCTTCATATAACCAG
Source organism: Clitarchus hookeri (assembly GCA_002778355.1). Taxonomy (NCBI): domain Eukaryota; kingdom Metazoa; phylum Arthropoda; class Insecta; order Phasmatodea; family Phasmatidae; genus Clitarchus; species Clitarchus hookeri. The sequence goes on along the minus strand of NQII01002459.1, from coordinate 343,594 downwards.
TACTCACACACCCTTCCACAACTCCTCACACGTTTCTCATGTGAAATGCGTACATATACTCACTCGCCCGCTTAAGTAACTGGTGGTCATCGTCGTCAGTTGCACTATTGCATTACNCTGAAATGCGTACATATACTCACTCGCCCGCTTAAGTAACTGGTGGTCATCGTCGTCAGTTGCACTATTGCATTACAAGTAAGTGTATTTTAAACCGTGATTGATTTTGCAGTTAATTACGATGTGACAGCATGTCATAGTACTTATGACGGTGTTAATTCTTACGAATGAATAGAGAAGAAAGCCGCGTCGTTAAAGAATTTACCGCCGTGCTTACATCGCTGCAAACATACAGGACGTAGGTGCGTGTGTACAAAATCACAGAATGAATCACAAATACGCACTATAGAACATCGCACGATCATTCGGCATTGTGCGCAGAGCAAAACAACTACAAGATCAAAGTAAACAAACAGTATCATTCTGGGAGCATACATCCGATCCCTCTCGCTATACGCACTCGTGCACTCTTTTTTGTGCACTCGCACTCTTGCATATGGAACAGCACTCTCTAATTTCACTTCCGAGTGCAAGTATGCGAGTGTGGATGTTTTGGCCGTTTGGAACATGGCCTTCGTTCCTCTTTCTGAGATCCGTTTATGCAAATTTTTCACGACTCAGGATACATGGAAAACTTGAGCGAGATGCCAACGTCGCACAGGATATCGTACAAGAATTTCTCGTACACGAATTATCTCGTACAGTCCCCAGACACATAACGTACATTTTCATGCAATTCGCTTGGAATAAGCGATTGTATTTGTTAATTTGTGGATATCCTTTGACTGCCAAAGAGAGAGAGAGAGAAAGAGAGAGAGAGAGAGAAAGAGAGGAATAAATAATATATTTATTAAAACTATGCAAAAAAGAATCCGGTGAAACATATTGCGGTCAAGAATACTACGTAATAATTAAGAAAATTAGTGGAGTTTAGATAATGCTTTATGAGAGGAAGGAAGCTCCTCCCACAGACTAAAAAAGTAAGGTAGATCGATTTTCGTTTTCTATACGTCATTCACAACGTTAAATCAACCTTCGCCTATAGAACTGAAAAAAAAAAATTACATGGTCACCTGTTTAAATCGTTGTGTTTTTAAGTTTAATTTTTCAAGAACATCATCATTTTATATTAATATACAAGTTGTCAGGTAACTTGCGGATACAGACAGCACCACAATAACTCGTTATCAAAACTTACTAGAAAATACTCTTTTCTAAAACTGCATAGGCCTCTTCGTTTACGAGAAAAAAACCACATGAAACTTCCAGAAATCATTTTACCAAAGTTTGTTATTCCAATCAGAAAAATGTGAGGTGATGTGGCAATACTGTAACTAATGTGTCATTCGTGAGACCTAAGGCAAGGGACCAAGCCACGCTCATAAGCACCAAAGAGGCCATGGAGTTCGCATGCAGTGAGTACTAAGACATGGCAATGCCCAGGGGTGCATCCGGCGGCCATGCTCCGTGCATGCTGCATGCATCCAACGTGCGGAAAAGTTCACTGCTATGGGCGGAGCAAACTTCGAACACCTCTTATGAATTATGACGTTTCGACGTTTTGTTTGCTGATGCTGTATGCTGTGCGCAACGCGAAATAAAGTAATTTTATCTACTTTAATATCGTTTTATTCTCGTAAACTACGGTCCTTACGCGTTTATTCCAAAGAATATTTCATACTTAGTTTTGATCACAGGTTTGTGTGGTGCAGTCCGTATCAGCGAATTACCTGACAACCTGCACTTTCACTGACTTGAGTACATGTGTATCAATTACATTAAAACGTGGCGATAAGACGAGAAAAAAAGTTTCGAAACACTTAAGTACATTAGCTAATTTCCTGGATGTGATATCCTCGTTTGTTTTGATAGTGCTGACACGCGCACTCTGCTCAACGTTCCCTATGCGATTCCTCCAAAGTAATTATTACAACGAAGTTGATAAAAATTTAAGTAACAAGAATTTTTCTAAATTAACATTATGACTATTTAAGTTATTTACCTGGGTCATCAACTACTGTGTTAGAAGTACAAAAATGGTCAGAAGTTTTTTTTTTAACTGTGTGTGAACATGGTTAGTATCGAATTCGCTTCATTTTTGCGCCTGATAGGTTGCATGCGTGGTCTAGTACATAAGTCACTATGCATTACGTCGTGAAAAACCAGCTTCAAAATAAACAAATCGCCTTGTTTATTTTATGTGTCTTCGGCGACCAAGTAAGTGAGGTGTCTTCAAAACACAAAGATCCAGGTCCAAATTCCGTTAAGTTGGGAGTGTGTGTGTATTTTTAACATGTGAGTGTAGGTTACTTGCGCATCCAGGCACAGACGCGAGGTGATCACACTGTAAATAAATAGTTCTGCTTTAAGTTCTGAAATTGTAGTAGAAAATTTAGACCTAAACACAGTTTGCGATTAATACCGCATATCAGGCTCTAAATATAGAAATATTATGCGTCATTACTCCACAAAGCTGGGAACGTCCCTTCACGTATGAATCTTTCGCGAGCTAATGTCGGAGCGCAACCTTGGAGACAACGGGAAAATAATAACCCGATGGCAATTTCTCACTATACGTAAACACTGATACGGTAAACTTTAGAATATTTCTTGGAGCGTAGAAAACATTATTACGAGTCAGAAGTTACATTGCGGGTTGCGTCGGCGTGGAGCGTAAGGGGCGCGAACCACGACTGGCCGTCGGCGTTCTCGCGAACAACGTTTATACACAGTTTTTTTTTCTTTTCGAAGGCACAGAAAGGAAGGGGCAATTTGCGAGGCCTGAAAAGAGCATTGTGGAGGGGGGGTGGGCTAGGGAAGGCGTGGTATTAGCGACGGCCGCGCCCGGTCCCGAAGGCAATTACGACCCACATAAACGCACAAATTGCCGACCCGGTAATAAATAGTGTGTAGTGTTTTATGCTCGAGAGATCTTGGGTCCGGTGAGGTTGGCTGAGGGTGTGAGTGGGGATGGGAAGGGGAAGAAGGGGTGATGTCCCCGCGGCTACCGCAGGGCTCGGGTAACGAGCCCTCACGAAAGTGCCCGAAGAAGCCCTTCGGAGAGATAAGCGTCTCTCCACCAAACCTCCTCTTTCTTTACCCCTTTGCTCTTATCCCGTGGGCGCGCGGACCACTCGTGATTGATTGGTAAAGGGAGGACGGACCGTCGGCCCTGGGGCCCCGAGCCAGGCCGTGTCAAGATATCTGGTCGTTACCGTCCATTTACCCGCGCCCCACCCCCCTCTCCCTGCGACGGCCTCACTTCGTCCGACCTTACCCACCCACACAAACTCACGCAACCCACTTCGCAGTTTAACGTCTCCCCGAAAATAGTCCGTCCTCGCGAATCTTCATTCCTAAAAAAAAAACCTAGGCGATAAGAAGGGTAAAAATATTATGCTCGTGTCGTGCCGTTACCTCTCTCCCTTGCCAACATAACAAAAAAAAAATAATAAAAAAAAATATATATATATATATGACGTACGCCATGACGTCCACGATGAAAGAGGTTGTAATATCCGCTTTTCCGTACAATGGAAACATTATAACAAATGTCCGCGGCACTCTTTTCGACGTTAACTGTGGAAACGTTTGCTCAAAAACAGTCGGAACAGAACATAATCCTTCTCGGTTACGGACAAAAGAAAGGATTAGATAATGCGTTCTATGCGCTGCTTAATAAATTTCATTTTACGGATAATGGCAGGAAAAAAGAGCAATATTTTTTTGTGCTGTTACGGGCCGCTGTCTACTGTATCCACTACGGCAAGGCTATGAGGTATATATTCTGGATGCGCATCGAACAAAGTAAACTTACGGCACTGTTACGAATAATGTTTCAACGTGGCAAAAGTAAACTTATACATTAACAGGATCCCATAATATACAAATACCTATAAAGGAAAATAATACACGAACACAGTATAAGCGGCATTCTCAATGTTATACATCTGATTTTAAATTGGCAAATTGAAATGAGATGTTCTTATTGTTTGTGAATTGTTACGTGTATACGCATGTTTGTGCGTCGACCTATACTACTCAGGAAGGAAGACAAAATATCCAGTGAAGGCTTCTGTAACGCGAAAGTTACTAATAGTAATTTATATTGTGAAATTAATTTTCGTCTTTACATAATGATACATTTGTTGATTGCTGAAACTTGTAGAAGTTATATCACTTAAATGAGAAACATTTTTAAGCTGAATAAGTATAATTTTAAAAAAGCATTAAATATCAGTTGTTGGCTTCCTTGCACGGATACTTTTCTTGTGTGATTCATTAAGGATACGGACTTTAACTCTATTGCTTTGTATCGTGTCCATAGTTGTGCAAGGGACAGTAAAAGTTACAAACGTTAAACTGTTCCACTTAGTACTTCAGAAATAATTATGAGTTAAATACGGAACTGTCGCTAGGAAGGTTGGGTTCGGCGTGCGAACAAAAAGCGTGCAGCAGGAAATGGCATAAAAGTTTCACGTAGCTAAGAAGTTAAGAGAATGGAATGATCTGCGGAGAGGAAGGCGGGATCATCTTTTGAAGCCAAGGAAGAGCTTTAGTTAAGAGTTGAGGGATGGAAGGGGGTGGCCCAGAAGTATTCCACTATGGGGATGGAAGAGGCGTGGATAGTGGGTGGTTGGGCGGAATCCATCAAGCTGCATCATATGCTGCAGCGTGCCAAGTTAAGATGAAACCATCATCATCCGCTTCGATTCCCTCTCTCCAGAGAGATCTTCGGGGAAAGTGAGCGATAATTGCTATATTGCAGCTCCATTTTCTCCGCCTCCCCCGCTTTTCCCCTTTCCACCCCAACATCAAGCCATTTTTTTTTTCTCTTACGATTCCTTCGTCTTCTGTCTGCTTTCTCTGGGGGAAACAGGCGACGACGATAAAAGTCTCTCTGATTTTGGTGACAGCTGCCAGTCGGTTTAGAAATTACCCCAATCCGATTATCGGACCAACAAAAATGAAACGATAAATCAGAAATATGAGAAATTTGCTGAAATAAAGGCGTGGGTTGTACAATACGAAAACAATATTATTCTTATATTTAGATACCTTTATTTATTTTTCAAATAAACATATGTTGCTAAAGGTAGATTTTAAAAAAATTGCCATTGTATACGTAAATTCTCAATGCATTAAATATGCTTTTTTTTATAAAAAGAATTAAATACTTCATTACTAAACTGTATACGTTAGTTTGTATCATCACGATTAGTCTACTTTTATGGGGAGGGGGAAGAGATAACGGTGCTTTACATTCCATAGGTACGTTCATTATTTATTAAAGGTGAGACGCCATTTTAAATAGTTTAAACAAGAAAATTCCGTTTCATAATAATCTTAAATTAAAGTGATATTTGTTACTTGGATACTATCAAGTCACAAAAACCATAACGAATTTTTTTTTCTCATCTTCCGTTTAATAATGTAAGTTTGCGGAATGAGTTTTGTGATGGACGCAAACAGTACGTATAAAAAGCATATCGGAATAATATCCTCAGTCAAAACCATACACGTCAGTCAGTCAAAACGTACACGCTAGTTAATTTTTTAAAGTGTTCTTACACACTAACAATGGCGTATGAATGTGCGTATATATTAACGTGCACACACACACACAAATTTCTAGTCACGACACAAGATTACAGAGAGATATTCTGCTATGGTTATACGGTAGTGAGTCAAATTAAAACCTTGAAAACTTTTTAACGTGCAACGTACTGAACAGATAAGAATTAAAACTTCATTATGTTAACAGACTCCCTGCTGGGGACTTTTCCAAAGGTCATGTGACTAAATCATGGATATCCCGAGAAAAAAAACATTTATTTTGGCGTCGTGTGTAGCCGCTCGCGCACCGCCAGCTGCGTATCTTTGTTGGAATTGAAACCTACATCATTATAACGCACTTTCATTCTGTGACGAAGTCCTGTAGGTTGGATAACTTCCCTACTCGAAGTAAATACAAAAAGAGCAAGCAACGGGCCTCTGCTGCTCCTTCGTGTATGTCGACATCGAAGCCGCCGTTTTTACAATGTTGGTGCTCTCTTTCGTAGCGTACCAGCTTCGTTCTGCCACCTTTTCTATTTACGTCACCCTAAGCCCCTCTTCCACACTTTACTTCAGGATATTCGAATACACTTTAGATTTTTAATAGCGTTTCTATATTTTCATTCGACTCGACCGCGTTTGCCATTTTAACATGATTTCAAATGAAAGTATTGACGAGTTTGAATTCCACGTTTTTCAAAAGTTATCACGTTCGAGTTTTACGTCTAAACGCCCAACACTGGCGAAAGACGGCAGGACATTTAAGAAAGCAGTGGACGCCGAGCCACTTCGTAAACGGATTGGCACTCATAAACCGAGAATCGCCAAAGATGTACGCTAAACTTCGACGGCACAGCCTGTTTTATCAATTAGCATGGCGGCCTAGTGACCCCGACCGCAAAACAATAACTACGAAGAATACATTTGCAACTATATTATATTTAATTTTGCAGATACATTATATTTAATTCATGGAGATGCCGAAAGAAACTATACATACTGCGCCATACAAAAACTGTTAATATTATGGTAAAAAGTCCTGGCACAATAACGTGAACAGTAAATCCAAATAAGACGATAATGCCTAGCACGTACGTTACGTTCTTTATATTTTATCCGTCAAATTAAAAACACATGTAGACATAATCTACACATGAATTTCATACAAATAAGTTAATGCCTTGTACATGTATATTGTCAGAATGCATTTTTAATATGTAAAGTTTACAAATCATCCATTTGGATTTGTGATGCAGACCTAATATCGATATTTAGACATTAACTTCATGTATAATTAATTAAATGTATTTATTGGGTAGGCATGTGATTTTATTACATATTACACATGGCACAGCAGAAATTAAGTCGTCCGAGTTTAATGTGGTGAAAACTAATGATTACCAATGATAGTCTATTAAAATTTATGATATTTTAATTTTTTTTGTATACGGTGTTTTTCGGAGCATAAAATTTCTTAATTTGCGAAGAACGTTTTAAGTATTAGTCTCAGTAAACCAAGAATGATTGATAAACAACAATTCACTTGCAATAATAGCTGTGTATTGACACTTTCCCCAGCGTTTTAAAAGACAACTACCAATTCCATTGGGTGGTTGGAAAATTTGTTCAACAGTTCAGTGTTAAGTGACGGTGAGTTTGAGATTCTGATGACGTTATCGGTCGACGTTGATCAAGCTGTGTCGATCATGAGACATTATCTTTGAAGACTTGTTTTTATACGAAGAGCTGATTTCCGAGCAGTGCATTTAACATAAATAATTAATTGCTTTCGGCAACAATAAACATTCATCTTCCAACGAGGAAAATAACTAGAAACGAAAGCCCCTCAAACCAATGAATATCATTAACACCCTCCGTAACAAATAACTGAATAGGTATTAAATCAATTTGGTTGCAGTTTTGATTTATAACATTAAAATTAAGAGCCTGTAATTAATGCTCCGGCGCGGTACAAGAGATTGGTGATACACGCAAATGTTTACCAGATAAAGTATAGTCAGTTTAATAAACACCCGGTTGCCGAAATTTAAAACTGTTTTTCATTAGGCTGCGCACATTAAATTAAATTTAAAGTTCCGGTAACATAAATAAATATTTTTATATTAAAGGATTTTGATAGTAAAAAAAAACAAAATACCAAATTGTTCAGGTCTAAAGATTTCTTAGATGTTAATTTAATTGTTCCCTGTAGAACACATTAATTTGTCTCTCGAGGTTCGGCTTCTCACGCCACTTTAATGTGCACTTTCTCAATAGTACGTAGAATACAAGTTGTGATTTCGTACAGTGGACACAGTGCATTTTTTTTTCTTGTAGTGAAATTGAAGGTGAATAAATGTAAAGACTCAAATTAAAGTCTTTATCTTAAGAATGTGCAAGCATAATTTTAAAGTCCACTCATAAGTAATGATTCGCAAATTTAACATAAACGTAATCGTGCAGTGAGAAAACGCGAATTTTTTATGCCCCCACCCCCCCTTATTAGGGGTAGTATTCCTACATTTGCTTAGGAAAAAGTTAAATTCGTAAGAAATTTCTGCTATATTTGATGCTTGATATGATTTCCGTGAGATTTACAAAACACGTCAAGATGGCGACTTTGCGTTATAAATTTCGTTATTCTTCTTCCCATAAATACTTCTCGATGATCAACATGATAATGAAATTATTGAAAATATACAAATTCATTTCTATAACCGGATAATACTTCGGTTGGTGTTAGCTTTATGCGAATCGACCTTCGTTTCACTAGCCTGAAAAGTTTCACAGTATTCTCCTTTGCGTAACTTACGTGTTGAAAATGTTGCAATGGAGTAAACGTTTAGTTAAATGATTTTTTCAAGAAATTGTCAACATGAAAATCTTACATCCAGCTATTTAGAATGTATTGGTAATTACTTAGTAAACCTTTAAATAGTAATATTTACGATTTAATTTCGCTATTTTAATTTACGTTTAACAAGCTTTAATTTGCACCATGATTGATTACTGTGAATATTTTTCAAACCTCTTATATTTTTTAAGGGAGTGGTTATGGTATCAAAAATTTAAATAAAGTTTGGCGGTGAGAATAACTTTGCAGCGGAATTCTCTTTTGTATCGGAAAAACGTGGAAACTGAAAATTACGCACCCGTTGAAAGTGAAAAAAGCAATGCCGATGGTACGTTTATAAAACTATATGACCGACGTGAATTTTACTTTTATTTTTTGAAAGTGTTCAGAAATGAGTAGTTTTATGTATCCACGTCAAAGGATTCAAATAAAATGGTGCCGTAATTTTTCCGTGAAATAATTATTTTTGGAACAATAATGTTACTCGTTCTTTAAATTAATTAAAACGGGGAGCACATGTTTATGACAACTGGTTAGCCAGAGTTATAGCATTTGGCCGTAGCGAACGAGACAAAGGTCGCGTACATACGTATTGAACGGTGACGTTTATTTTATGATCGCCGTTCTATTTTTGTATGAAACAGCACAGGGACAGCCGTGCGTGGAACACTGAGCGGGAAACACACACAACGCCACTGTTGCTGAAATGGACATGAAATGAAGAGGCGCTCATGAACAATGTTTGCACCGGCAAGAAAGAGAGGTCACATCATGAAACATCAATTGTTTATTTGAACAAGCGCTTTGTTCCCTTTCACGTGCTTTGTCTTCGTATGTACGTGGTATTTTTCAATTCAAACTATTTCCATTTGGGAACATTCTATTATAAATAAATAAATACCACGGTTAGGAATGACAATAGCCTGGTATCTCACTAACACTGAAAACTACTAGGGAATAGTATTGTATACAACTCTTATTCGACCAATTACTTGAAAACTTATGTATAGCTTATATCACTTTTTAGGTTTTGGGTATCGCTTCTCTTGTACCTAACTCAAGTAGTGCATATTTCCTAGAAACTACAGCATCAGTATATAAGATAAATATTACGATTCACGAAATAAAGAAAATGAAACTCGATCATACTGATACATAAACATACACCAGCGATACGTTTTTTGGCATCACATAAGGCTTCTACAAACACGTTTCTGTAAAAATTTTTTTTCTCTGGTTGACCTTCACATACAATGGGCGCGTAAATTTATGAAATATGCACTACTGGGCGATAGAATGTCCGCGTTTAGTCCGGCACATGGAGCACCAGCGACAGTGGAAAGTGAACGTGTGGTGTGGAATCGTTGGAGACTATGTCATCGGGCCATACTTCATTCAAGGAACAATGACCAGCTATACGTACGCCCATTTCCTCAGAGGGTCCTTACCGGCACTTCTGGAAGACATGCCGCTCGACATACATCGTGATATGTGGTTTCAGCACGATGGTTGTCCTACGGATTTTGCTTTGGTGGCGAGGCAAGCGTTAAATGAAACGTTACCAAACCGGTGGTTAGAGCGTGGTGGTGTGGTCAGATCGCCAGCTTGCTCCCTCGATCTCACACCTCTTGACTTTCTCCTGTGGGGAACACTGAAGGATAGGGTGTACAAAACTGTTCCTACGACGCCAGGAGACATGCAGGAACGCATTGTGGCAGCTTGCAGAGGCATTACGCCAGAAACACTTTAGGCCGCTCGTCGCTCGCTACATGTGCGTTTCAAGATATGTATTACTGTCGATGGTAAACACATCGAGCAGATGCTGTGAAAAGACCTAATGCGAAGCGTTTCAACCCTAACTGTACTATTTTGTAATATGCGGATCGCATGCGGATGCGATCGTATTTCTCCTTACGATGCTTTGTCCTATTTTTGTTGAGCGTCGGTACGCACTCGTTACTCAGTACAGTTAATGACTAGGAAACAAATCTCCTTAATTATGCTGGTAATCTGAATAAAATATAATGTATTGATTAAGACTTGCACTCATATTGCCCGTCTTCCCTCCGCTGCGGTGCTCTCCTTTGTACAATATCGCATTGTGTGCCCATTGTCCCATTAGGGTAAGCGCTACACTGCTATTGAAGGAAGCGGTCCCGCCAGGATGAGTCACGGCGCGTGTTACTTGCTTACTGTTGTGAGTACAGGTCCACTGCCCCATGCTACCGGCCCACTTAACTTATTTATATTTGCACATTATTTCTTGTCGTTTCTGTGTTACTTTCCATTGTATATGCTGTATTACTAAATTCCTCTTTGCATGTACTTTTAGATTCCGTTGAAATAAATGTATGTTTACAGGGGAAAATAATATGTCGTTTAAATACTTTTGTCCATTTACGTGTTACGAATAGTCTCTTTGCGGCAAATTACTTGCCCTCGTACGTAATTTCATCTTCAAGCTTTCCGGAAATTTTGGGCGTGTCTTTGTTAGGCGGACCATCCTGTATATGTTTACTATATTAATTCGGTAAATATTTCAAAATAAGTTAATTCCGGATATTAAAATAACGAACAAATATGCCCAAACACTTTTAAATATTAATTCGTTTTTCAGCTCTCGTGTTTTTCCTACCCCCATTTTTTTAAATACATCTTTTTATCTCTTACATATCTATTAACCAGTCTCGTACATTATGTTTTAATTAGTCCCATTTTAAGACACATGGTAGTGTTAAAATAATTCATCTAATGAAGTCTAACTTAATAACTAGCGTTTCCAATACTCAATTTTTAAACATAATTTCATGCGCATATTCTTTAGTCAAGCATATCTCATCTCTAGGGTATGTTTTGTTTTAAATCACTATCAGCTTGCTGTAGCATATAACCAGTTTGCTGAGCGATCAGCTCACCGGCCTCCCCTTCATAACGTTCCGAGTTAGATTACCGGAGGGGTCGCTTCTGGTTTTCCATGCGTGAGTAACGTGGAAGATGTTTAATTTAATTTCCACGGAATACTTCCGTTTTACTCGTTTCTGCAGCCTGTTACTTCTCCGCCTTTGCTTTCATTTGAGTTTAGCCTTCCAGCTCGCTAGAGTGTCAATCTGAAAGGCCCCGCCTGAGGTTCTCTGGGGTGTGCGATACACTAAGTTTCGATTCGTAGTGGCAACGGCTGGATCTCCGTGTGCTGGATGAGATCTGAAGGGCTCCCCGCCCAGAGATGGGTAGACAGAATGAGCGGCGACGCAGCTCCGGTACTGGCCTGGATAGTCAGTGTAGGTTGGAAAGAGCATCTAAGTGTGGTGATCATAGAGGATGTGAGAAGTGAGAGGTGTGTTGCAGCGACAGGCTGGGGATCGGCACTGGTCAACTACTGCAACAACCTGTCACTCTGCCATGAGGTTTGAGCTACACTCAATACTTCGTCTTTGGTGGCTCCTTGGCGTTGTCTGTTATACTCCAACAGATTATAGGGCGAGGCCGTCAGAGAGTTGCCCCAAGAAAGAGGCCATGGAACAGCCACATGCGGAGCGCCAATATCACGACTGGAGCATCAGTTGTGTCATCTTGTGGGCTTTGTGTAGCACCGTGAGGCGCCAGGTAATCTCACAATTCTGCTGCAAGACGGATCGAATGAGCTGCGGCTAATGAGGCTCACCAAGCGATGTGACAAATCCGATCAAACGCGGCGAAAAGAAGGAAGACGAGTCACAAAGATAACGTGTTCAGAGAAACTGAACAATATATGTAGGGATCAGCCTGCATAACAGGACCACAAAACTTCCTAAAGAGCATTGTTAAAAAAACACCATAAATACAAGACGTTTGCTCGGGAAATAGCGTAAGCCTACTGGAACACACTACCAGTTTATGACCAAGCCTTTCATACTATCCCCAGAAAAATTGTTAGTACAAATGCAGTATTCTCTCTAATCACATTAATTATTTCTAAATAGGCAAATAATTCCTCATATGGCATAGAATGCCATATATTTTATATATTACCCTGACAGAAGTTTTTTTTCACCTTTACGACGTCCCAGAAAAAAATTTAAGGTGATTTTAGACTATGCATCATGTTTATATACGTCGTAAATATGATGTAAGTTGTATGTCATATTTAATACATGTAAATAAAAGCCACAGCACCTTCGTCAGCGGATCAACACGCTTAGCTTCTCGTGTCCTACAGTAAAAAATTAACAAGAGACCTGACAGCTCAACGGCTGTATAGATGACGTTGCATGTACAGGTGACCATCGCACGCTGAAACATTGTTGTGTGCGCAGAAGTCAATGCACATAGTTACCCAAAGGTACTGATACCACAATCGGAAACAATATGGAGGAGAACCATATTTTTCCTCGTCTAAATGGAACGAAAACTAATGAAAACTCAATTGAAAGTCATTTAAACTAATGACATGTTACGGCAGTTAAGTCATTGTGGCAATCGCATCTTACGCTAAGCGTCGTAGATGAGATAATGTGCAAGTGTTCTCTCACCAATTCACGATATTTAAATACTCTGCGTCAGCATCAGGTCGATATGTATGTATGGCTGAAAGTCTCGTCAGCAACCAGCTTATTACAGGCGAAAACAGTGGCTCAGAGAATAGCGAAGAACAAGGGCAATCGACCTTGTCTTTCTTAAAGAAACCATGCCAGCATTCACATTAAGTATGTTCGTAAAACTATGGAAGACTGAAATCAGAATGGCCGGAAGGGGAATTGTGCTAGGACGAAGAAGCGAGAAGGAAGTAAATTTCCTGTATCGCATTCTGTCATTCATGGAATTCCATCTTGGATAGTAGGTGATACATATTATCTAGTCGTTTACCGTTGGGCAGATCTAACGAGTGGTATTGTAAAGATGGCGTGTATAACAGCTATAGCCGTCAGTACGAACGCAAGACGCGAAATTAGTGAAATTAAATTCGACTTATGTTTTTGTGTCGACAGGCTTGGTCATTCTTTCCATGAAGTTACTGTTGTTCACCAGATACCCTTCACGTAAGCAGATACTGTGGTGAAACGGAAAAATAAGGGAGTCATAACACGTCGATCTATGCCCGGGAAGTCGTAGACGTTGACAATTTGACACCATATAAGACTCGAACATTTAGTGAACTCAATTCGTAAGTCGTCTTTGAATGCGGGGGCCAAAGACTTTCGATCGGCATCGTAAACGACTGCCAGTAATCGTGCCGTCCACCCGAAGGTGGTTGAACTTCAATTTAATAGACAGGACTGATATCACAACACGATATGAAACCTTTCGTCTACTGTAATGTAAAGCATATCGTTATTGAAATCTAGATCAACGTAAGACCACTCTGCGGTGTAACGAACCACGCTAGATTTTTTGGCGATCCAATGGATGCGTGTAGTTGTGGCAAAATGCCTGTTGGTTGTTACATACTAGACCGTACTGTTTCCCACTGTGAAGTTGAGGGGTGATGATGATTATGTGGTGCTGTTTTAGGTAGTAAGGCCTTTATAAAGTTTAAAACAATTGTTTTCAATGAAGTGCTAGTCACACACAGTGGCAATAATTTGGAGATGGTTCATTTGATGTTAAGCACAACAATGCCAGTGCAAAGTCTTGATATACTCAGCTCCCGGTTCATTGAGAACTTTTGAAATCAACCTTTGAAAAATGTCACTGCCCCTACCTGCATATTTTTTTTACATGCGCATTGGCTGGCATACACAGAGTAATGTTGGTAACGACGAAAAAAAAAAAAGTTCAATTTTTTTATGTCGAATTAGAGTACCAGATAAATATTTTTCAAAACTTAAATGAGTTATTTCACTTTCTGTTTTTTAGTGCATATAAGCGTTAGGATCAGAAAATTTGTAAAATGATAACTTTTTAATAATTTTACTGTTTCACTTGACCGACGCACGAATAAAGTGATCATGCTCATGGCAGTGTATACACAATGTGCTTACAAGTATATCTTATGTAGGGATTTCAAAAGTACTCAGTTTACTGTGAACAGCCTTACAATTGCCGTTAAACGCCTTTCTTATGAGTTAGAGCACCCGACAAAAGACACGTAAGACCACTGTTCCTCGTGTTGAAATATATTGGAACCAGTTTCTTAATTCGCCTATCGGTAATCGCCGGAAAGTCTTTCTCAAGGGGTGGACGCTGTCATAACCGGAAAATGCAGATCTACATCATACTGACACCAAAACATATGCTCGTCAATCCGTTACTTTGTCTGTTTTTTGATTAATGATAATATATGGTTTTAATGCACTATCACTAAGTGCAACTGATGGCTATAAAGGAACATATTAAAGATTATAAACTGATGGACCACCACAAATATATAACGCATATTAATTTTTCATTAATAATAAGAGCACTGTTATCCTTGTGTCATGTTATGCCAGTGAGTCATTTATGTTTTTAATATTCACGATTATTAAATAAACGTATGGCAATGTATAATTTGCACGGTTTGGAACAAACATCATTAACATTTCTGAAAGGAAATGATAATTATGTGTGGCCATTCCGTTCAGAAAACCTACCGTGTCATATATTAACCGGTTACAATATATGAAATCTAATACACGTTGATTTTTCTTAGCGTTAAGGGATCAGCGTAATTACACCGGTTTTTCAGGAGTTTGTATCCCACGTGAGAAAGTGACACACCCGAAATTTTATATGTGATTTTGACAAGTTTTTTATACACACTTTGAAATACCTCTCTTTATCACCTTGCTCAAATTAAAAGAAGTATCAAACTAGTAGGCGCCGAACACACTTTTCAAACTATGGAGGCGCCAGCGCTTTACTAGTCGTAGCAGTAATGCATGCAAAAACTAAGTTGAAATTAATGCAAGCTACAAACTAAAATAATGTAGTTTGGTTTTTTTACATCGCAGTTATTACTGTGAAAGCATAGGAAATTACCGTACGTCATTAGTGGTGGCCAAACCACTTGCGTAACGACGGGAGCTCATAAATCATTAGTAATGTCGGGGATACGGTATAGAAGAATCACTAGGTTAACCTTGTTTGCCAAATGAAGAGTGACACATAAGCAGTCATGGTCACCGATTACCCACCCCACCCCCCAAACACCAACTATTGTTTTAAGAACAAAAACCAAGCTTCATGATTTGGATATTGTGAACTGGTTTACTGTGCACTGAATCTGTATTCACTTATTAAAACCAATTAGTGAAATTTGGATCAATCCACCATAAACTACTAAAATTTCGAAAGTGTGAACTGAGAGGAATTGTATTTCCATTAGTGCACAAACAAAGCAATTAAGCTCAAGATTCTGGTTCTTGAAATCGAAGCATTTTGAAAGCAAGGACCACGATAACTGAGCGTTTAACCGGCTCGCCTCCCACCAAGACGAACCGGGTTCACTCCCGGCCGGGTCACTCCGGATTTGGGCTTGTGGGAATCATGCTGCTGGTTGGCGGGTTTTCTCGGGATCTCCCGTTTCCTCGGCCCTTTCATTCCAGCGCTACTCCATACTCACCTTTGGCTCTCAAGACCTCGCTGTTAAGAGCCGCCCAAATCTATTCATTCATTTTCGTAGCATACGTAGTTTTCGTGCAGCTAATGAATCTGGTGACGAAAATCAATTTGGCATTGGGAAGCTCGCCGGAAATATTTCCACATATGGGGCAAGAAATATCAACTAAATTAACCCCACGACAGAAAATAATCCTTGCTCCTCAAAACACAACGCTTCTCTAATGGCACATAAATTCGTGCTGCCTTACGACGTAAACACAAAGACGTCGGAATCGGTCCTGTTTAATGATCGCTGCTCAGAATTTATGTACCTCCCGCTAGCGACCTCTGCCAGATACGAGGAGTAATGGCATCGTGCTTCGCATCTTGAACTGCTTTGATGTAATCCCAGATATGCTTTACGACCGTCGCGACAAATTGGGCGGACACTCTTGGCGGGTGGAGTAGTGGGAAAATATTTGGTTTGATGGTAAAAGTTGAAATAAAAACTCAACTTAAGTATGACAGCTCTCATTATTGCGTTACGTCTGCATTATTGAGCGATTACGAAGCACATTGCAAAATTCGTTATTATGATTTTGTTATTTTCACTAAGCACTGAAAAATTTTCTTCGTAGGCTGTTCATGGTAAACTGATCGCTTTTTAAAGCCCTACTTAAGATCTTTTTGAATGCACGTTGTGTATTAATTTACTTTATGTAAAATTAACATTCTGCTTTGCATCACACATTCGGGTATGTGGAAATCTTGATTACAGAACAAGTTTAAAGTCACAAAGCACATTATACTTGTGGCCTAAATATAAGTATTGATTAAAAAAATAAAAGCTATCCTCTCCATTCTGCTGTTTCAATCGCGAATTCCAAATCTCTTAAATCATGGATTGTTACGACTTCCCGTATAACTCAAAGTGCCGACAGATGGTTTCTCTGCAGTTTTTTTTGCTGGCAGCTGCATAATTTTTATGGCCAAACAAGAACGCTTGAGATCGCATGACCCAAAAAGAAAGACCTGCGATCGTAAAATTAGCATTCTGCCAGAACGATGGCATTTGGCACAGTTAGATCCAAATGTCTCATGGTCTAGTAGCTTTTATACTACAAAAATGTATTTGTATGGTTACCAGCCCCCAGAAAATCACAAAATGGATGCTGATGCTACAGTACGAATGCTGTAAACATGATATCTTGGCAGAAAAACCTGCGTGACTATAAACTCCCCTGAACTTTAGTTTTTACGTGGCACATTCCTCACCGTACAAATTTTCTTATAACCAGAAGTTTGAAAGATGGATCGCTTTTAGTGCTAAGTTTTTAAGTATTAAAATTTGACCTGCGTGAAGTACCACCTAAAATGCACAAGAATTGGTGCCGAGATGGCCGTATTTATATCCGTGAAATTTTTAAGCATGTGCGAGTATATGTGAGCTATTACAACTAAGCTTAATTGCTATGGCGTCAAAGTTTTTCAAAATATAAGACGAAGAAGGATTTTATCACAAGTTATTCTTTATGTAGATTTACGACGAAAGCTCTCAAGACTAATGAGATCGTGTTGCCAATTCACAATAGGGTCAAGTATTAAATCCCTATGATGAAGTGTTGGTTAACTTGTCCTTACTCGGAATGGAAAATTCACACCCGATAAAAACACCGAACGTTTTTTGGACACAAACATTTAAAGCTCCAGCAGGGGCGTGTTATATGGACACCGTTCTAGTTGATTCTCTTTAATATGTGTATCGTAAAATAAACTGATTCCACCCTGCNACGAAGAAGGATTTTATCACAAGTTATTCTTTATGTAGATTTACGACGAAAGCTCTCAAGACTAATGAGATCGTGTTACCAATTCACAATAGGGTCAAGTATTAAATCCCTTCTCCTTACTCGGAATGGAAAATTCACACCCGATAAAAACACCGAACGTTTTTTGGACACAAACATTTAAAGCTCCAGCAGGGGCGTGTTATATGGACACCGTTCTAGTTGATTCTCTTTAATATGTGTATCGTAAAATAAACTGATTCCACCCTGCGTGTACGAGTTAGAAATAGAAATATAATAATTCTACTCGTGCTTACTGAAACTGCAGAAACAGCTACACTAGCGAACTGTGTACAACATTTCATGAGTCTGTGCATCACAAATGTGTAAGCAGAGAGGTAGATAGCCGATGCGGGCCCCGTGGCTGAAATGGACTAATACGTACGTAAAAAACAAGCGACAGCAACACTGTTGATTTTAAAGTGTCGTTTCTATCTTAATGTGTGTAGTGATAGTCATGCATGTTTATTTATAAAACTGGGTTTAAGGGTTTACGCAGCATTTGACATCCCTCTTCTCCCAACAAAACCACCCCGCCACCTTGTCGTGATTAAGCAATTTCTGCTACCCTTGCTGACGCGACGGTTCTTTGTACTGAAGAAACATAACCTTTAAAAAAATGTTGGTTATAATTTACAGTTACGATTTAGAATTCTGATTAGGGACGAAATTTGGCAGTATGTGTGGGCAACGAACTCGAAGCAAGCGTCCAGGACATGGAGGACACAGTTACTCTGACTGTGCAGGAGATGTATACCAGATGTTCGTATTCACTGAATCCTTGCGGCGCTCATGCATCCAGGACCAGTGAGGGTCCAAGACCCATGTACGTCACGACTCGGATTTTGAGCACCGAATAGGACTCGTGTGCATAGAACTGTCGACAAATCAAGATGTATACTACATTCACCGTTACTTCCAACTTTTCTCAAGTCCTGCTTGAGACTTAGTTTCAGGACATTTCTCTACCACATGCAAACAAAGCTTAACAGGATATATAGGGACAACGCACCGCATTCGCGCTTATTCAGTGTAATCATATTTTGCGTGAGAACTATTTATTACTAGGCGTTACCAACACATCAATTTTATCTCCGTTTTTATTCGTATTTGTTATAAATGAAACATTTTAATTTATAGATTGAATATAATTAAAAGTTCAATTTAATGAAAAATATTGTACTGTTATGTTAACAAAAGAATAAAATTCTTTTAATACACAATATATTTAGGAAACAAACAAGCGCGTTATACATGAGATAATTTTTCAAAGGTTTGATCTAAAAAGTCCGAAGAAACTGCGAATAGACTTTAGCAGTGTTTCTTAACCTGGGGTCCGCGGACCTCTGGGGGCCCGCGAGTATATGTATAGGGGTCCGGAGTCTCATCTCTGGACCATTTAAGAATAATCAATAAATGTCATCAAAAGTCTCGTAATCGCTACGCTTACTTAGCACGACGAACGTGCGCCAGCGGGCGGTGTGCGAGACTGACTTGATTTCCTAGGAGTCCGTCGTTGAAAAATGTTAGGAAACGCTGGACTATAGCATAGTGTGCCTAGCCACGCTGAATGCAACGACGTCCCCTACATACAGTTAAAAACAGCGCACCACATATAGTAATAGTTATCTGCGCCGTGCAGGTTTCTCTGAGGTAATTTGAATTTTACAGCAGTGTGTAAATCTTTAGTGCTTCTCATCATTGTCACATGTTTCAACGCCTGCCACAAGTCACTAGTCACTCATGAATAACCTGTGATGTANAATCAATAAATGTCATCAAAAGTCTCGTAATCGCTACGCTTACTTAGCACGACGAACGTGCGCCAGCGGGCGGTGTACGAGACTGACTTGATTTCCTAGGAGTCCGTCGTTGAAAAATGTTAGGAAACGCTGGACTATAGCATAGTCTTCAATACACGCGTGCCTAGCCACACTGCATGCAACGACGTCCCCTACATACAGTTGAAAACAGCGCACCACATATAGTAATAGTTATCTGCGCCGTGCAGGTTTCTCTGAGGTAACTTTGAATTTTACAGCAGTGTGTAAATCTTCAGTGCTTCTCATCATTGTCACATGTTTCAACGCCTGCCACAAGTCACTAGTCACTCATGAATAACCTGTGATGTANTAGTGCTTCTCATCATTGTCACATGTTTCAACGCCTGCCACAAGTCACTAGTCACTCATGAATAACCTGTGATGTAACTCCAAGGTGTCATCTTGCTACACGATGCAACGATTCTGTAGGAAATATCCCGTTTTGGCTTTTTACGCATCGTCACCAAACAAAGTAGCAAAATTCTTCAAAGGAGCAGCGAGATCGGTCTCTAGTGATCTACATATCAGGACTGAGATCCAGGAGAAAGTCTCTTCCCACCACCTACCAGAAAAACCTCACTGTTACCGTTTGTTATGTATCCTGGCGCCATTATACTGCATAATGAATCCGGCACTCAGCTCCACATTTTCTAAAGAAAGAAACATCTCGGAAGAAAAAAATAGGTAGGATAAAAGAGTGTTTTCATAGGGTATATTTCGGATACGAGTTTTAAATCATGCAATCCACTTAAAGATTCGCTACAAATGGAACAGAATTAATTTGTGGATATCGTACCTAGTGCAGGGAAGGAAGTGTCTTCTATGTGGACGTGTGATTTTCCGCTTATTAGATATGCAAACGAGATAACGTGCTTGGTAGATGTGCATTTTAAATAACGTGACCGTCAGCGAAGAGTTCATTCTGAGCTCCTTTATTCGTGATGTGTTTGAGGTCCATACATCACCACGAACAATAGATTAACCTAAGATTGGGTTTTGAAAATTTTGTTACAAAAATGGGATCTCATTCACCAACTCTGACGTCTGAGTACGTGTAAGTTGCGATAACTTTTAAAATTTATGTTAATCACCATCGTTGATAGGTGACGAGGTCTTCTGGCTTATTAAGGTTGAAAGTTATTTCCTAAACAAAGTGCCTCTGAAAATATAATTGAGGAATCTTCTGTTTCACACGAGAGTTTCCATTACAGTCCTTACTGAAACTTCCTGGTTAAGTGAAATGGGTCAGCAGTCAAGAAGAAAAATTGTTAGTCTTGCGATTAGTCCTTTACTCTGTTCCGGGCCCAGTCTACTACTTATTTTAGGAAGCTTCGCTCGATTCAGATAATGAGTTTTTCAAAGCGGTGATTTAATATTTCCTTGATGGCAAAGGAAGCCGTATATTTGAAAAGACAATTTATTTGTTCATAGTAACGTGGTGAAGAAACATTTGTAGCCATGAATTAAATATCACAACATATCCGAAGCTTAATTTTACATTATAACATACATATGAATAATAGGTATTCAGTAATGTTTTCTAAATCGCATAGATAACAAGGAGTTATTTAATTAATTTTTCACATTAAAATTTGTNAACAAGGAGTTATTTAATTAATTTTTCACATTAAAATTTGTAATAATAAAATACAACAATTCCAAACTTTCATAATATAATTTGCTGAAAAACGTATATACAAAAGAAAAAAAAGTTTTTGGTCATATTGTGCATATAGAAAAAATACAAAACTCCCAAAAACAGTGAAAGTATATAAAAGCCGCTTATACAGCTGCTTGAAATACTTGCAGTTGTACGGACGTTTAACACATTTCGAATGCCATGGATGTTGTTATTTATGGCTCTTGTGCTGTTTAGTCATTCGAGATGCTTTTGTATACATTTAGCAAACTACAACCAACAATAACTGAAAAATATTTAAGCTAAAGCATTCTCTGGGAATTATACACTTGTTTAGAAAGATATACGCATTTGCCTCACTGGTCTAGAAAAGCATTAATCACACTGGTTACGCTAACAGTTTTTGTTTTTTATTCACTTTAAAATATGACGCACTTCAGTCCGAGAAAAGAAAATATCCGTAAACTGTGGTCAGTAACTATGCACGAGCCTGCCTCAACTGGCATTCAAGATGTTGTGGGTTCGATCCCAGGCAGTTGTTTTGTAAATTTATTTTTTCTGGATTTCCTGTCACATTGCGGAAAATTACTGCTACATTTCCGTATTATATTCCATCTTTATTCTTTATCGATCAGATAAACTTTCTGATCAGTATCAGTGCATAAAATGGATATTTCTGACATTTTTGTAACTACTCAGAGAAAATTGTTTGAACCTCGGTGTCCTCACAGAGCAAAAAAAAAAAATGTTAAGCGTCATTTGCAATGAAAACCACGCAAAAAATTATAAAACACTTGTTAAAACTGATATGTTACCATTACGAACAGCTTTGACCACGTTCACAATAGACGTAACAATTTAAGTTTATGAAATAACTTTTCGTGAAAGTTGCTGCATAGCTATGTTATATCAGTGCGGAGCGACGGTTCACGGTTACTTCCAACTTTTCTGAAGCCCTGGTTAAGTTCTGATTCCAGAAAATTCCTCCGCCTCACGCAAATAAATCTCTACTTATTCTAGAAATTTACACAAAAAGGACAATGAATCGTATTCTTGAGCACTAATATTAGGCATAATACCTATTTCTTGCTAGGTATTAGTTACCAACATACATTTTTTTTCAGCGTGACTTTATTCACATTCATATTTAATGAAAAATTTTAATGTATAGATGCAATACAATTAAAAGTCGAATGCAATAAAAAGTAAAGTATTTTTATGCTGACAGAAATATAAAAAGATTGCGGTGCATTGTATATTTGGAAACAAACGGCCACGTGATGCATGGGGTGANTATGCTGACAGAAATATAAAAAGATTGCGGTGCATTGTATATTTGGAAACAAACGGCCACGTGATGCATGGGGTGATTTTTCCAAGGTTTAATTCAAGAAGCGTGGAAAAATAAACCCGCGAATAGACTGTACGTCGCCGGGTTGTGAGCAAGACTTTTAATGGGAAATCCTTATTTCATATTAAATAGGGATCCTGAACCATCGTTATCGTGTTTAATGCTACCCGTTAATGGGAGGCAACGATGTTGAGATACTAAAAGGGAGTAAAAAAAAAAAAACTTACACCGGGAAGGGGGGGGGGAGGATGCTTTGCCTACGCCCGTCGGGAGTCTATAATGACAGCATCGCGGGATGCGGTCAACACAAACGAGATGGGGAGGCGTGATTAGGCGTTCGCCTACCCCCGTCCCTCTCACACTCTCCTCTCGAGGCGCATGCGGTAATGGCCGTGTAATTGCGCCTTTCAACGTCGCGCTAGGTATCGAGGTGCGCGTGACGTTCCATGGTAGTCGCGAATTAGCGTCCTCTCTCCCGCTTCTTTCCAGGACCTTCTTTCTCCTTCTCGCTCTCTCTCTCTCTCTCTCTTCATCCCCGCTGTTCGTCGCCGCAGGAGCGAGTGTCTCCCTCGTGTCGTCGACGGNTGTTTCACATTTGAGGGCCTGCTCTCTCTTCGTGGCCGCGAAGTCTCCCAGCACCACGGCCGAAGCTCAGCGCCGTCGGATGCGTCATTGCGCTAAACCAGTTTGGAGTAGGCGTTATTGTTCTCGAGCCCAGTCTATTCCGAAACGCACTAACGCAAAATGCTTTTCTGTCTTTCAAAACAAAAAAAACCAGCACGTTTACTTTTTTTATGCTCGTTAGTATTAAGAACGTTGCAGCACATCAGTGACAAGTATCACGAAAGAAAAAAAAACATTCGTTAATGAAATTAACACGGACTAGTGTCTTGTCACGTTAAATATGTAAAGACATGATATGGACAAATTTAACTCAGCACTTATTGGGGTTTTGCCAACCGCTAACGCACAACAAGCGTCAATTGCTGCGTACGTCTGTATTCGAGAAAGTAAGAGTACAACNGGGTTTTGCCAACCGCTAACGCACAACAAGCGTCAATTGCTGCGTACGTCTGTATTCGAGAAAGTAAGAGTACAACTGACAACCTGTAGCGTTGGAAGTAGAAAACTCACTCCTAGCTTGTCTTCGTTGACAGAAAATGATGCCTTAAATTTGCCTGCAATGCAGTGAAATTCTCTTATGTTATATCAATAAAATGTCCTTGGTTATTTCAAGTTCTGAATTTCATATTTAAGTNAATGCAGTGAAATTCTCTTATGTTATATCAATAAAATGTCCTTGGTTATTTCAAGTTCTGAATTTCATATTTAAGTTTCTTTATGTAGAGATACAATGATTCGTAAAACCGCATGTGTCTCTAGCTAATTTGCAGTCACTAACAATTTACTGAATAATTGCCTCCTATTCTTTAATGATTCTGCTTTGAAAAGTATTTTTCTTTTCGACATGATAGGATTTCAGTGGCCGTAGTTTACAACGTAGGAGCAGAAAAGACACCCGCAAAGAAGTTCGGCCAAAGACGCGTTTACACAAAAAATATAGTATCAAAGTTTCGGTATTTCGTTCAACCGTTACGCACAGATCACCAAAAAGACGAGGTACCATCATTTCCGCGAGTTTCTTTCCTTTGCTAAAGAGGGCTGTGATCATATAAACAATCGCCGGTCACGTAGTATCCTTACGCATAATTAAATAACAAGGATCACCAGTTATATGCTCTTAGCAGTTTTATTGATGTACTTTTCTGAGAATGTTGTTTCTTTCCGTCGTATGCAAAATGAACATCCCCCACGGGACGTGATCATTTCCTTCATGCGGCAGTCAAGTGAAACTGCACGGTTGTTAGGAACGTAAATGTATTACTTATATGCCAGTACTTTGTCTTATGTGCATAGCTGAAATGCAATAAACTGAGAGTCCAAAAACATAAATACCACTTTTATAGTATGAGGTTAAGACGTGGAACTATTTCCCCATCATTGTGGCCAGCTTTACAAGGACCATGTCAATCAACTTGTTTGTCGAAATATATGCCGAGAGGGGCAAAGATTTATATATATATATATATATATTTCTTCGAAATTTTGATTTTATAAGCGGTTATTTGTCCGCTAACTGGCTACAGTTCATATAAAGTCTAATTTATTGCATATATATATATTTTAATAGAGGACTGTCGAAAAATGTAGCCACTCTTAAAATGTATGTTCACGAACGGTTCATACTGGATCTCACACGGCATACGCAGTTATCTCAAAATTAACTTTATTGTCTGGGATCTACGCAACTTAAGACGTAATGAGAACATATTTGCGCTAAATCTGCTGTATACTCAAAGGATTTTCCATACCATCCAGCTCGAAGAGTAGGTCTGTTGAAATGGCCAAGGGGCTTTGAAGGTAAAACGGGATGGATCTGTATTGAATAGAGGATAGGTTAGGTAACCGAAATACAGTAAATGAATCCCCTCACCACAGTAGCAGTGTCTGGAAACATGAAATTAACTACCCAGTTTATAAGGGCGCCATCTGAATGTAGGTAGCCTATTTTACGTGTCCGGAGGCTTAATCTTTGAAGCACTAAGGTCGGCGCAGGCATACCTATCGGACGCCTCATCGTCTCTACGTGCAAGGCATATTGAGTAATAATACACGTAAAGAATATCCTGTTCTGGATTTTCATACGTAAATATGATTGTCGAATCTGCTATTTCAGGTATTTACATTTCAACTCATATGCTTTGAAGATGGAAATATAAAACGGAAATTAATATTCAGACATGAAAAATTTCTTTCACCCTATTTCTAAGCAGATATTACATATATATATATATATATTAATGCTTTGCACATATTCCGATAGACTGGGCAGACGATGGCCTTAAAGTCTAGTCACAGTTTCAGCACCCCGGAAGTCGGTTCTTAATGCATTCGAAAGTATTTCCGTATTACGCAAACCTGGCTCTGGTGGTCACTTATCGGAAACTGACGTCAGTAATGACATTGTCGATCATGCATACGCTCTCGTAATTTCACGGGGACTGGGGGGAGGCAAAACGAGTAAAATTTGTGTTGCACATCTGAATTTGTCCATCTACTCACTTCAAACGTGGCTGGGCCACAAACTTTGCTACGGCGTCACATTCGGTCCACGTATTTATTTGATCGAAACCCGAATAACGAATTCTGTTTGTGCCTTTTTTCAGGGTTAAGAATAGGTTAATTTGGCTTTTTAACTACTCCCCTTCAAAGAAGCTTCAGTTATCAACAAATAATCGTTTAATGTGGTGAATAAAAAGGAAAGTATCAAGGGGAGGAAATCTTATTAGTGGTATAAACGCCTCACGCATAATATTACCATTTTAATAATTAAATAACGAGTTGTTATTCTCGAGGTTATTCCACTATCCACCACAGAATCCCGTTGCTTCCGCATCTTGATGTCGTAATAAATGTAATATCTTTAATGGCTACGGTAGCATTAAGCCGAGTTTACACCGACTGTTAACAACAAAGGTTTATAACTTTTGTTACTAACAACGTGTTGGTAACAAACGTCATAAACATTTAATGTTAACAGTAGCAAAGAATATTGATGCTCCATTAGCATGTGATGATCGTATGTGTTATCCGTTATATAAATAACGGATGACTCATACGAAGTGGCTTACAGATGTTGGCAACAAATGTTGGTAACATGACCCCAGATTGAAATTTACTTTTGTTAGTAACATTGCGGCCGCATAGCCTCAGTTGGCTGCAGGATGTCAAGTGTGGAGGAGGTTGTACTCGCTGCAGCATCATGAGTCATTTTGGCGAAAGAGAGAAGACCAACAAGTTTCTGGGTGAGACTTTCTCTACAGGCAAGAGCTAGATATAGCGGAAGTGACTTGTTAAGTGACTTGAATGGAGAAGACATCCGTCGTTTATCAGGCAAAATAAGGTGCAATGGAAGCTTTAGAAACGTTTTGAGAATAGCATGTTGTGACTTTCAGTTTTTAATATTAATGATAGGACATCAAATTGGCAATCAGATACTAATTACAGAAAAACCATTACAGTAAATGAAAAGCTTGCAATGGCCTTACGTTTTTTAGCTACTGGAGACTCATACACAAGCTTGAGTTACTTGTTTAAAATTTCAAAAGCAACAAAGTCATTGTTTGCACCAGAAGTGTGTGGGGCTTTGATCGGTTTGCTGAAAGAGAACATACAAGTAAGTAATCGCTTTAAATCTCTTCTTCAAATATGAATATAAAAATAGTCCAGCCTTGAGTGTAAGGGTGGAGTAAACGGTAAAAATACTCGGCTGAATCTGCAGGTGTGCCAACACTCAACGCTGACAATTTTCTATTTTCCAAAGCTATAAACTCGGCCGAGCACTCTGCCGTTTACAAATGTAAATGAGGCTTTTATTCAAGGTTATTGATATGGCGACTATGCAAGGTAGTAAATAAATACCAGAACTGTTCCACAACAAGAAAAAGTATATTATTTTTTATAAATATGTTCCTCGTTATTTAACACTTCGTTGGCTTCCTTTTCATCCCCTAAACCCATATCCTCAACAAAATCGAGATCGCTCCCATTCCAGAATAACTCGCCTGTAGGATCTCTCGCGTAGGAGCTTAATGGCGATGTACGAGAATGCCTTGAAGTTGAACAAGATGACACATTACTGTTAGAATGGTAATGAATGAGGAAATTTCCATTTCAAACAAAATGTGGTTTATTCGGTGCATTGCAATAATCTGACTACGCACGTCAGCTATTTTACGTAACTGGCAAGCGATATCCTTGCCAAATAAATCGAAGTTATATTTCTGTTTCATGTTACTGCCAAATTGCTTCATGACAGAATAAGCCTCTTTAGCCATAGAATTGTACTTCAGTTTCCCCGTTCGTTTTAAGACGTTAGCAGAAGAAGGTGGGTTCGGCGCGTATTTCGAAAACATTCCGGCAGCCAGTACTGAACGATTTCCTGAACATTTTCACCGTCTGGGTTTTCTTCTGGTGTGTCCGCCTGAAAAAAAAAGCCGTAATATGTGGCTTGTAACCAACACGCACACGCATGATTTAGAATCATCCTGTATATAAACACGCGCTTGCGCACGCATGTGTGTATAATATAACAATATGTATATAATAAACAAGTAGGGACGCAGTACGCAGTCAGTGACAGCAGCGCTTGCAATTTCGCAAATTAAACATTTGTAGGTTATTGCACTCTACACATAACTGGTAACCATAAGTTTTTGTTTTCAGCTCCCGTCAACAAAAGAAGAGTGGTTGCATCACGCCAACGAGTATTATCATCTGCGGAACTTCCTTTATTGCACTGGCAGCATAGATGGGAAGCATGTGACTCGACGAGCGCCTATGCATACAGGAAGCATTTACTTTAATTATAAAGGGTTTTCCAGCTTAATCTTGCTAGCCGTTGTCGATGATAATTATTTCTTCACGTACGCTTCGGTTGGGTGAGAAGGACGATTATCGGTGGGTGGAGTATTTGCTCAGAGAACCTTAAAACAGCTGCTGGGAAACTCCAGTTTGAACATTCCGAACAGTTGCTTGCCTGGAAGAAACTTTCCTGTTCCCTACGTATCGTGAACTGGTGATGCCTTTCCCTTACAGCCATTTGTTATAAAACCGTTTCCAGGACTTCAGAACAAGGGCAGCGATGAACGTATTTACAATTATAAACACTGCAGAGCACGCAGGGTTGTTGGAAATGTTTTCGGCATATTGTTTGTGGTGATCAGAATCCTTCGACAACCACTCTTACTCGGGTCTGAAGTCGCTGAAAGAGTAGTGTTGGCTTGCACGCATCTACACAACTTTCTACGACTAAGTAAATCGTCAAGTGCACCATACACTCCTGCGGTAACATTTGACTATGAAGACAGTACATCGGCAACATTTGTTCCTGGTAAGTGCGAGTAGATGGTATGCCGACTGGAACAATACTTCGTTTAAAATGAGTGCCAAATAAATCTCCCCAGCTTGCAAAACAAGTACGGGAGGAATTCAGTGCTTATTTCAACAGCTCTGAAATCTCGGTTCCATGGGAAAAGGACTATTAAGGAAGAAAAAGAATGCCTTGCAGTGGTTTATATAAGAGTGGTTGTCATGTGTTGTCTTTAATAAACTTTGTTATGTATTTGAGCATTGTTTTTACCTGGTTCCTTAAAAAACTTTAGGCCTATTTACCGAAATATGCCTGCATTTGTCTCCCACAGTTCCTATTGTATAAAGGCCTACTTTTATCCATGCAAACCATAGCCAGATATAACGTAATTTTTCTTTTTAAGCAATTACGCATCGTTATACATGTCCCACAGTTATATACTTAATCACCGTAGTAAGATATAGTAATTAAGCATTGATATATAATGTAGGCGTACAGTTTGTGGCAGCCCACAAAACCTGTAGTTTGCCAGTCACGGATTTGCTAAACGTCTACAAACTTAAGGGACTACGGATTTAACACTATTTACTCTTACCACGATTTAATTTTCTACTCCAACCTCTCGAGTGTGCCGCGGAACTGTTCTGTCATTCAGAAATTGCAGCGATTCGAACGCAAACCACTTTCTTTTTACGGAATCTACTTCTGAGCCACTTTTCCCTCTTTAAGACCCTCTCTGGTGTTGGCCAATCAACTTACTAATTTTATTCTGCACTTCTGCTTAGTTTTTTTTTTTTTGCATTTCGGGGGTAATTTCACCCCAAGCGTTGTTCTTAAGATTTTTATCTTTGAATTGCGCACACGTTTGGTCCCAAAAAACAGTCTATTCGCGAAACAGCTTGATAAGGTTCATTAATCACCTTATCCTTCGACCATGCTACTTCGCTCAACCTATTTTCCGTTAGAACTGGAAAGGAAACTGCAGACTACACTGGACGACAAACGCCACCACGCCACTCGTACTGACAGGAAGACACTGGGGCGTGAGATACTTATGGTGGTGGCGGTCCGTGCTACCTCTGGAGGGGGGTGGGGGAGGGGGAAATGTTACTTACACATATTTTATCAGCATTCTTTGATCTTTACCGACTTCCAGCGGGTAACATAATTCTTGTTACTTACATGGTATTTATGTTGCTTACACAGCTTGTTAGCAACCAATATAGAGGCGTTTTTCAAAATGTTACTAGAAATTGTTAGTGACACGTGTTACAAACACCGGTGTTAACGCGTCTTTAGGTCTCTACTAAGTAATATTGTCAGTATTTTTTGTCAAATACACACTTGATTTAAATTCTAGACGCTATTAGCATAGAAATTAGTAAATAACAGACATACATTAAAACCAAAACCCTATTTACCTATGTAAGCCAACGGAAATTTATGTGCTCTGAATTTCTATTAGTCTTAAATTGTTAATCAAAAGTTACAATTTTTTTTAAATTTTGTTTTAATTTTCGTATTATGGTCCCACTCAAATGCTGTCAAAGAGTGCATACCGCAAAAAAATTAACATTACTTAAAAAAAAATTACTTCTCTGATGCGTTACCCAGTTAAAAAACTATCGTTTGAACGAAAATAATTCCATAAATTATGTAGTTTAAGAAGGTTTATAATCAAGCAACTTCACGTAACTTTGCTAATATACTTTGTCATCAGTAAATTTACGCGTAGTAGTGCATATTACCACAGTCAAGGTGTTACCGCCATTGGTGAATAATGTGGAAATCTAAACAATGGAACTGGAAACAATTTACTGTATTAAAGTCCAGGGATTAAAAATAGCGTAATATAGTTGTTGTATGCTCTATTTATAACAACAGCTGCTGCAATAAATAATTTTCGAATATTTTGTTAAAAAAACTATTAAGCATACAATAAAAAATATCTGTTCATGTTTCTTGTAGCTCTGCAGCTGAGATATAATATATTAATTAAACACAATCTTAGGAAACACCCAGTACTGTTTATGTAGCTCAATGTTTGTAATAAACTTGGAAGTCTACAACAACTACTTGTTTAAATTCGATATTAGTTAAGTACATTCCAAACTAAGGTTTTATGAAACTAACCCCCTAACTTATTTATAGCGGAACCAAAATATATTTAGCGATTAGATTCCAAATAATTCCTTGTACAAACACGGGAAAAAAATTTCGCAGTGCATGTTTTTGTTTTCGAAGCGACGACGAGGTTCAGCCATTTGTCTCCAAGGCAGAGTTACAAGTTTATTGGCCGACAGTTGCTAAAGCCAGGTTTAACTTTACACAGTTTCAAGGTGGGGACGAAGGCGGCGCGAGAACGGGATGTGCTTCGTTACGTCATCCTCGAGTAATTGCATCTCGCAGGAAGCACGCGAGATCCAATTTGTCGCTCGCGACACCTCCGCCCCCCCCCTCTAGACCCATTCCGTCGCAGCGACCGGCGAAGGTGGTCTGGCGCCTTCACGAGTGTCATTTCTGCCTACACCCTCCACTTGGAATATCACCTCCGCCACGAGCGGCCCCAACACAGAAGGAACACTGACATAGACACGTGCTTGCGGGAACGAAATTTCTGTACCCGCAATTCACACAGACTGTTGATATAGGAACATCAATCAGTTGGGTTGTAGGTCGGTAACTGTTACGGAACTGTTTTTGTGACCTTGCCCGTGATTGTGTCCGCGACTACGAACGTAGTTCCTAAGGCAGAGCGTTCTACTCCTGTTACAGAATAGACAGTTTATTCAACAATATTTGAGTTGTTCCCGCTTAAACAGAACGGTAGCAAACTAGCAGATTATTCTGTTGCTAGTACTGCAGTTTGGCTGCTGCTATCCTGAAGTCCGTTTACAAAACTGTCGTCACTTCGCTCACCATTTTTTTTTTCAGAGTACTAGTGATCAAATACTTACTTCACCCGACATCACTTGGATTATAGTACGATCCACGTGACTTGCAGTGAATTCACAATTAAAAGTATCCATTGCACACATTTCTATATATCACAGGTAATTTTAAATGGATAAAATAAGAAGATAAAATTAATATTCTTTTGTTACTAAATTTAGATTGCCGTGATCATTACTTATTTGAAAATTAAAACTTATTATTAATTAGAATTTTTTACAGTGAATTTGACTGGAAAATGNCAGAATAGACAGTTTATTCAACAATATTTGAGTTGTTCCCGCTTAAACAGAACGGTAGCAAACTAGCAGATTATTCTGTTGCTAGTACTGCAGTTTGGCTGCTGCTATCCTGAAGTCCGTTTACAAAACTGTCGTCACTTCGCTCACCATTTTTTTTTTCAGAGTACTAGTGATCAAATACTTACTTCACCCGACATCACTTGGATTATAGTACGATCCACGTGACTTGCAGTGAATTCACAATTAAAAGTATCCATTGCACACATTTCTATATATCACAGGTAATTTTAAATGGATAAAATAAGAAGATAAAATTAATATACTTTTGTTACTAAATTAAGATTGCCGTGATCATTACTTATTTGAAAATTAAAACTTATTATTAATTAGAATTTTTTACAGTGAATTTGACTGGAAAATGTTATAATATTATATACAAAGAGCACGGAAGGATTACAAAGAGCATTCTTCAGCAGTAGCGATTGAAACAAATTAAAGACTCTTCTCGTGATCAAATCCATACTTCGTCAGAGATCACTGAGAATTTGGATGTGATCGACGTTCTTGCAGTGACTTTAGAGTCAAAATATTCATTGGATACAGTATCATATATTAAAGGTACTTTTTAAACGATAAGGTAAACAGAGATTTTTTTCTTTTACAACTATTTTAGAATTGCAGTAATCTTTATAGATTGGAAAATTTAAATAATTTATTGCATTTTACGTAATTGCGNAGTAATCTTTATAGATTGGAAAATTTAAATAATTTATTGCATTTTACGTAATTGCGGTGACTTATTTAGCTGAGGTATGCTGTCTATCGCATGACAGAAGGATTACAGACAGTTGCTTTCTTTAGTGACAATTTAAACTNATTTAGCTGAGGTATGCTGTCTATCGCATGACAGAAGGATTACAGACAGTTGCTTTCTTTAGTGACAATTTAAACTAAGCAAAGACTTGAACATCGCAATCTCTATTTTGTGGGTCACGCAGAATTTCAAGCTAACCGTCTAATCAACTAATCGCTTCACTTATAACAAAATATGCGTTTTTTGGGAGAGAGTCTCAAGGACTTATATTGACGACATAAATGTTAAATACGTTATTAACTTTTAACGTATAAGAAATATAATTAAAAGTTATACAAACTTTTGCCATTTTTTTTGGAATGTTCCCAAAATTAGTGATTTGTATATGGAGTACTGAATCTGGTAGGCTTCTTTCAAACGGTTGATTTAAGTTTGCAAAAAGAAAATTATGATAATAAGTGTGCACAAATTTAAAAACACGGAATTGTTTACTCTGCTCATAATGAAAATAAAACTATTAAGACACTAAATATGCAAACATCGTACTGTAGATACGAGAAAACACCCGGCCATAAAACGGTCTCTCACGAATATATTCAAGCCTGAAATTTTTTTTCATAAATAATGACCTAATAAAAAATTTTATTTGTGATGGAAATATATATCGTGGTCGTTCGAAGGTCTTAAATAAGTGGCAGGGCGCTGGAAGATTATGATATGATTGGATGAAAATAACTATTGTGCTGCAGCAAGCGTACGCTAAGGCTTGATCCAACACGTAGCGTCGATTGCTCCATAAAACCGCAACCCGCTGCCCTCCGACTTGACATTCGTACTAAGAGTTATATTTATGACGATGTCGATAGCTTTCCAATTCAAACGTACAACGAGATGTGGCTTCAGTAGAAGTGATTAGGGGCTGTGGAAATAACTCGTGGTGCGCCGATTCACGAAACATAACAAGTACAGAATATGAACTACGTAATGTGTTTTGATATGGTTAGATGTATTTACAAGATATTCGATTAATAAGTTTCATACAGAGCAATAGTTTATGCCTGTCTGTGTAGAATTGTATTAAATAATTGCCAACATTTAGAAAAATATTTGGGATATAAACCTCGAAATCATTAAATGTGATAAAATAATAGTTTAGACATTACCAAAATAAAAGTTTTTTAAATTTATTTTATTTAACAAAAGTTTTTAGGAATATGAATTTCGGTCAGATTTGAAAAGAACAATTTGTTTTAGTATTGCTATTTAAGAGTTCTACAAATAAATATTTTATAAATTGTAGTGGGATAATTTTACGTAAGAACAGATTTTTGATTTCTACATGTACCACAGTATTACTTACATCCCNATAAATTGTAGTGGGATAATTTTACGTAAGAACAGATTTTTGATTTCTACATGTACCACAGTATTACTTACATCCCGAATTGGGTGATAATTGGTTGAATAATTTTCGAGATATAATGTAAATAACTTTATTTTATCTATTGGTGTTATCTTACAAAATGGAGGACCACCAATACTTTTCATTTCAAAATTTATCGCTTACACAATGGTCTACCAGCACACAAAATTTTGTTAAAATAGGTTGAATGGTTCCCGAGATGTGACATCACCCAAACAATTTAATTGCCGCAGTTTTGTAAGTAAGTTTCCGGTAGAAAACTATAAAAGTCAGATATCCTTGCTAAGTTTTATTTGTGTACCAAGTTTGGTGAAATACGAATGAAGCGATCAAAAATTTCAAAGGGGTGACACGCACGCACAAACACACACACACACACAATACCACATACACACACTCAAACACACACAAACACTGAGGCAGGAAAATGATCTCACAAACCTTTCTTTCCTTGGGACGGTAGGCTAGAAACACGCGTCCTGCTTGAACGTGTGTTAGTAAACGATGGCACCGTTGTTTGATAGCATTAGAGGTTAACCAGAAGTTTAATGTTGGATAGCGGGAGTTGGTTATTACTGATCTGGCACGCGCCCTGTATATCCCGCATTCACTCAACGTGTCGAACGTGATTAGGTCTGTCTGCGATCTAGTGTTTGTTACTAGTTCAACGCCATTCAGTAGTCACTAGAACAAACTGAGGTTAAGTATAGGCTGTTCAGGTTTACCTAAGCATTTTTTAAATCAACCTCTGGAAAATGTAACTTCCTCTACCTGCATGTATTTTAATGTGCAAACTGACTAGCAAGCGCCCAATAAAGTTGGTTATGACGTAGAGAAAGTAGTTCTTAATATTAACGTTGAATTAAAAGTGTTAGGGAAACATTTTTAAATACTGAAATTATAATTTATTTTATAATGCCTATAAGTGTAATAATGGGAACATTTGTAAAATATTTACTTTCTTATAATTTCATAGTTTCACAAGATTGGTGTATAAGACTGAAATTATTAGGCTAATGGTAATGCTAATTTTACACAATATGGAATAATTCACAACGTGCACACAAGATCGTAAGCAGGCTTCCAAAAGTGCTCAGTTTACCATGATACTTTTAATAAACCATTTTAAGTGTAACCTGGTCGATAGGGGGAATATCAAGATATGTTTATAAAACCATTTTCGAACTGTTTTTAATTATTTTTATATATGTCTGTTAGTGTCGGGATAGACTGCTCGTTAAAATGCGATACTTATGAACTTCAGCCTTCATAGCGGAACGATAAATCCGTGCGCGCGCACACACATTGTGATATTAACAACGAACAAACACCGACGTTATTAGCCTCGAGGAAGCCCCATCTTCAAATACAAATAAATAATGAAAGCTATCCAGCGCACCGGATGATTAAATAATCCGGTTATTTTCAATTACTCATCACAGGTGGCGTTAAAGAACCTGCCCTGCTGGTTCTAACCATACCTTGTCGTACGACCTACCGTCTTCCTTCTTATTAATAAGTTTTACCGATGAGTAAATCACTGAGCACGGAGCCAGTCTGAATGAATAAAATGCGAGAAGAAAGGGACAAGCAGTATAAATCAAGATGTGCCCTGGGGCACATGCTTCATCTTTGCTCCACTTGTTTGAAACACCATAGCTGTTATTAATCACGATTACGGCGGCCTCTAGCATTACCATACGAATTCCAAGAAGGGGAAAAAAGTTACGGGCGGTTGTTGAAGGAATACAGCCAATTACCTGCTAATCTCCATACATAATCTCCCAATGCTGTTGATCTATAAAGTGCAGCGAGGAATGTGAGAACCTTTCCAAGTCTTCGGTTTCAATGTATGCATAACACTTGAGGTGAGATGCTGTCATGAATATTAAAAGCAGACTTCGAGAAGGGCTCCAGATGAAACCGATTTCATCCTAATTATAGTATAGAGGGTTATACATTTTACACAATCCAATTCATCATTTTCGAGTGCAGGTTGAAGATATTTGGGATTAAAATGTCTGACTTTCAGGTATTTTACACATAATTACTATCATTACACAGAAATTAGGCGAAATTCAGATATTCCGATTTGTACCTGTGATAATATGTTCGTCTCTAGCCCGTGGTGTTGGTAGGAAATAATTTCTAAGTAACTGAATAATTTTTTTAAGTGTAATTTTTCTACTTTCCTGCTATACTATCTGAGAATATTTTAAATGAAAATTTTGTTACATTATTAGAAAGTATTTAAAAGTGCAAACACTGTGTTTAATTTTATTTTTTTACGGAAAGTGTTGTGAGCGATAAGATGTTTGTAAGAAATATTTGAAAATGGCAACATACTCTTATTTAAATTTCACATGTATTTTATTAAAATGTAACGTTTTTGAACAGGAGATATATGTAATATATCTAGTTCAAAATTATCACTTAAACGTTTAATTTTTCCGCTAAAGTTTCTATTTCAATGAGTTACAAAACATTTTAGGATCACATTTTTTTCGTATCAGTGTGAACAAAGGTAAAAAGTAAGAATAGTGTTTTTTTAAAAAACAGAAACTTGCTCCGAAACCCATACTTGGGATAAAGGATGGTACCAGGTTGTTTGAAGTTGTACCATTTAAAGTACTAAGAAAATGCTGTAAGGCCTCAAAATCTAAGTAAGAAGGTCGAACTATGACATACGTGCTATTATTATTAGGACATTTAAATGAACATTGGGAAATACATGTGATACCTTAAGCTACAAACTCTACTAGAAGAGGAAGGTCTTTTGTTAAACTTTGTGCACTTCATGGGAATTCAAGCAATGTATGAAAACTTTGTGCATATTTAAATAAAAAGACA
The DNA here is from genome assembly GCA_002778355.1 of Clitarchus hookeri. Taxonomy (NCBI): domain Eukaryota; kingdom Metazoa; phylum Arthropoda; class Insecta; order Phasmatodea; family Phasmatidae; genus Clitarchus; species Clitarchus hookeri. Next base: position 306,757 of record NQII01002459.1, on the reverse strand, counting down.
AGAACTTTTGTAATATCAGTGATTGAAAAAGAACATTGTAACCTCATGAAGCATGTCTAGGGGAGCTGTGCTATATTTAATCATGTGCTAGTTTACACATCGGCCACATAAATGTAGTGGTGTAGTTGACGTCACAGCACATGTGTAATGGGTGTCTAGTCGCTCTCTCGTGAGTGGCCGCAATACGTTTAGTTCCTCCCGGCCTCACTCTGGTTTGCTGGTCCCTGCTGCATGTACCGAATGTGTACAGCACCGAGCAAGCACCAGCTAACCTCGCAACACTTCACCACACACCACTGCTAGTCACATCTTTTTCACGCTCAGTAGAACTAATTGCTTTGACGATTAGTTTTACAATATTTCTCGAGAATCTGAATTGCTTTCTAAATTATGTGTTTGCGTGAGAAGTTCACATCTTTCGTAGCTCGGGAAGCAAAACGAACAAAAACTTACAGAGCACTGCATCGCGTTTTGAACCACACGCGATGTGTGCAGATATGTTAAAGGTGAAAATATATTTGGATTTTTTTATGTACCGTACAACCTCCTGCTGGCTGTGTACCCAAATTCTGAGTCTTTTATTGTGTGGGCACTTTCATCGCAAGTTACAATTCCTCGCTACATTAGTACTTATAATGTGCCTTAACAAACACGGATAGCAAATACCGGTTGCTTAGAAGTAATGAATTATCCAATTACTATATCCAATACCTTTGCTTCTGCAGTTAAATCTCAACCTCGTTATGTAAACTTCGTTATTGTCAAATATATATATACACATATTAAAATTATGGAAAATTAAAATTATGATATCAGATGGTTTTTTTATTTTAAAATAATATATAATTCTGTTGAATGTGATACATGAATTCCTCGAGAAATAGCTTGGCTTGAAGAAACAACACGAGGTAAACTTTTCCGTATATTTTGACGCACATGATTTCGTATTCATTGTAAGAAGAAACCAACCGTTTCACCTTCCCAATATTTAATTAAAAAAATATGGCGAAACAAAAAACTTACCTGGGATAATTTAATGAGGGTGACAACAGTTTTATAAATATCGCATATTTTGGTTTATATGAGATTTTTCACGCATTCAGTATTCTATCTGAAATGCCTTACTTAAGTGACGTTGGCAATAAACTAGTCATTTAAAGCCACCTTGAAATGCATGCACTAGCCTGAGGAACTATGTTGGACAATTATTCCTCTTGGTATTTCCCGCGTTTATTGTGAGGAACAGTCACAGGCAGTTTATCGTTGACATTTATATTCAGCTTGTCGACATTTTTGTATGTTAAGTATTTCCTAAAAATTATATTTTGATATCCTTATACTGCTGTACCATAAAATTAACATTTATTAAATATTTCACGCATAGCTACGTGCTTTCACACTAGCTAATATATGAAGTAGTGACAGGTAGTTAATAAGCACTGGATGTAGAGGAAAATGTGTTACCTTTTGTAAGCAGAGATACGGCAGTGTAAGAGTTTATAAATAATACTTGTTCAGTATTTTGTGGAAAAAATGGAAGTAGCGTAACTTAGTCCTTTGTTTATCCTAAGATTGATTTTAGAAGACTCGCTGCAATGAAATAAATTTGTATATTTATATTCATAAATTATTTATTTATTACAGAAAAGTCGAGTGCTTATGAGGCTTCCTTCTACTTAAATAATGCCAGAAGATTATTTTATTTTCGCTATAGGAATTCGCCTGCTAGTGTATCTATATCCCGATTTGACTGAGTGAATGGGACTTCGGGCACCATATGCTAAACGCCTGTGACTTGTCTGCGAACAACTAAATAGTTTAAAAAAATTATAATCAAATAAATATAACAAGGCACGGCTAGGTTTCTCAAAGTGATTTAGCACAAAGATTTTCGCGATTTAACACTGTTTATATCGGCAGGTAGAAACGAACACATTTATCTAGTTAATCGCATACTTTAACTTAAAAATTATAAATAATACCGTTTATGAATATAATAGTTGTCCGTATTTATTTATTTTTCCACAGAATATAATAAACGTTATCGCACTTCGTATTATGTAGGGGAGCCGACATATTATAAACATTTAAAGCAAGCTTGAATCGGATCACCTATTACCACAACCATATTAATATCAGTTCAGATGGTCTGTGTTCGCAATTATTCGGTGCATAATACAAAGAAAANCCTATTACCACAACCATATTAATATCAGTTCAGATGGTCTGTGTTCGCAATTATTCGGTGCATAATACAAAGAAAAATCGTTTATTACTAGACAGGTTTACAACCAATATAGCTGATGTTTAGTTAACAGTGTCACAGATATTTTTTTTTCCATTACGTAACACAACATACGATCCACCGTATTCATTTGGGCCATCTGCACTTCAGTTCCTGTCGACGTGATTTTACTTGGCAGTGTACTCACGACGACGTAATATTTTGTCACCAATGTACCCTAAGTATGTGACCATCATGTATTTACAGAAAACACCATGCAACCCGCTGAATCCCGGCAACGTCATGTGTGGTCAGCAACATCAAAAAAAGGTTTGACTCAAAGCATATTAAATGNCCTATTACCACAACCATATTAATATCAGTTCAGATGGTCTGTGTTCGCAATTATTCGGTGCATAATACAAAGAAAATTCGTTTATTACTAGACAGGTTTACAACCAATATAGCTGATGTTTAGTTAACAGTGTCACAGATATTTTTTTTTCCATTACGTAACACAACATACGATCCACCGTATTCATTTGGGCCATCTACACTTCAGTTCCTGTCGACGTGATTTTACTTGGCAGTGTACTCACGACGACGTAATATTTTGTCACCAATGTACCCTAAGTATGTGACCGTCATGTATTTACAGAAAACACCATGTAACCCGCTGAATCCCGGCAACGTCATGTGTGGTCAGCAACATCAAAAAAAGGTTTGACTCAAAGCATATTAAATGAAACCCATTCGGTCACACACACACACAGTTCTGAATTCAAGAATTGCAATCACGTTGTTTTTTGGTGTGCGCTGTACTTATTTTCAGCGATTGACTTGCAGCCGGTGAACAACGTGGTGCGTGCTCAATGATTATTGCCTATAAACCATTCATGTCAAAGATGTGCAGAGAATTCCACAAGTCAGATTAGCCTTCACGAGGATGTCCGGGCACTGATCCCTTTCTGAGTACGGTATTGGCCGCGTATATCATTCATTTCTAACGGATCCACGATCATGGGAACAGAGACGAAGATGAGAAAGATAAATTTTCGTCTTCTGCGCATGTACCCAACATTGACCTAACCCAAAAGCAACACGACTGTCAAAGTCACATGGCCAACACCGATGAATGTGTTTGTTCGCGTCTTAATTTTTAAATTAAAATCATTATTGAATAAACGAAATAATTTTATCAATTTACATAGAACCAAATTGCATTATACATTTGTTAGATGAAGTATCAAAACGCCTCAAAGCACTTGTTGTTAACTAAACAATATTCTAACCTCGGAAACAATCCACGCCATCTTTGCTAGTCGTGTTGGTGGAAAAACAGTTCAATGTTGGGGCACGGAGGCTGGTTGTGCGCATCCAGCGAGATCGGTCTACCTCATCTTCAGTCTGTGCGCGGGTTAGGGAAAGCTGAACCAAAGTATCGAACGTCTCATGCCGCTAGGAAGCAGAATTACAGGGCTGGCTGCAAATATTGCCGACGTCGAGGACTTCGCTGGAGGTGGGCGGGAACGAAGAGTGCTTGTCGCCCCGCGCCGCGATAAAGATCAATTAACGCGGTACCCCCCTCCCGTTTCCAAAGTCTTCAGTGTAAGCAGGCTCGCCCGGGGAGTGATTCATTGCGGTAGAGTTACGCCTGTCATCAAGCCACTTGTGGACGCTGATGGAAAGCAAATATAATCGACAACGTTGATGAAGTGG